>JASDQU010739137.1:109105-132503 GCA_032191745.1 Picea mariana
TATGCAGGGCTCAGTTGTAGCTATGCTGGACATAGGGAAGACTCTCATCCCATGTGCGAGGGCGCTTAGAATTATACATGCGCAGGATATGCACGATCATTTGATTTACCACCTTGGTTTGGCCATCTGTCTAGGGGTGGAAAGTCATGGACTTGGTGAGCTTGGTGTCCAGCAGCGACTAGAGGCTTGACCAGAATGTGTTAAGAAATCGACCGTCCTGATTTGAGACAATGGTTTGTGGGATTCCAAAATGTACCCAGACTCATTCAAAGAAGAGTTTGGCAGTGGCTTCTGCTGTGATGCTCTTCTTGCAAGCAATCAGAATCACCATCTTAGAAAAGTGATCGACAACCACAAAAATACAATCATTTCCCCGCTTGGTGGATGGGAGGCCCGACATGTAGTCCATTGAGATGGATTCCCATGGTCTGTCAGGAGTAGGAAGAGGGGTGTACAAGCCCTGTTTCTTAGTGGTTGGTTTGGCAATAGCACAAGCAGTGCAAGACTTGATATACTTGTTGATCTCCTGTCGAAGTTTCGGCCAGTAGAAATGTTTTTGTAGCATCACCATTGTCTTTTCGACGCCGAAGTGTCCTGCCACCCGGCTGTAGTGGGCTTCCCAGATCAGCTTCGCTCGCTCACTTGAGGGAACACATATATGGCCCAGATGACACAACAGCCCATCCTGAAGTTGGAAATTATCAACAACTGCCTTTGCACCCAACATTTGGTAGGTGGTGGCAAAGTCCAGGTCTGTCTCATAGAGTTGGGGCCATCCAGAGGCCTCATGGCCACAAGAGTCTAGCACTGTGGTGAGTGCCGTGACTGGTGGTCTGCTGAGGCAATCAGTGACACATTTGGTGCTTCCTGTTTTATACTTGATGTTGAGGTGGAATTGCTGCAAGTATGTGGACCACTTTTGATGGCGGTCATTCTGCAATTTTCCTTGTGTCTGCATGAACTGCAGTGGCTTATGATCAGTTTGGATGAATGTCTCGCTCCCAAGAATGTAATGTCTCCACTGGTGGCAGGCTTGCACAATGGAGTACATTTCTTTGTCATAAGTAGGGTACTTACGGACAACATTTGATAGTGTCGCACTATGATAAGACACAGGGTGGTCATTCTGCGTGAGAACGACACCCACAACATAGTCTGAAGCATCAGTCTCAATCTCAAAGGGTCGCTGCAGGTTTGGTAGTGAAAGTACTGGGGCTGAGCTTAAGCGCTGCTTCAAATCATCGAACGTTTGTTGTTGGGGCTGGCCCCATGCAAATTTATCCTTACCACCACCCCTGGTTATTTGGCTGAGGGCCCATGCAATATGGGAGAATCCCAACACAAACCTGCGATAGAAATTGGCAAGGCCCAAGAAGCTCCGAAGCTCCGTGAGTGTGGTTGGGGCTAGCTAGTCAAGGATGACTTGGATCTTGGTTGGATCCACATGTATGCCATGTTGATCAATGATGTAGCCTAGGTAATGGAACCTGTCCATGCCGAAGGAGCATTTTTCCAAGTTGGCATATAGCTTGTGTTGTCGCAGGGTGTGAAAAACCTGTTGAATATGTTGCAAGTGTTTGGCCCAAGTCTTGCTGTAAATGAGAATGTCATCAAGATACACCACTACAAAAGTATTGGTGAATGGTCGCAAGAAATCATCCATCATCCTCATGAAAGTGGCTAGAGTGTTTGTCAGACCAAAGAGCATGACCAACCATTCAAAAAGGCCTTCCTTTGACTTGAAGGCAGTCTTCCATACATCTGTCTATTCTATCAGGACCTGGTGGTAGCCAGACTTCAGATCAATCTTACTGAAGTATTTGGCCCCCATGAGTTGATCAAGGAGGTTGTCGATTCGGAGAATTGGGTATCAATTTCTGACCGTAATTTTATTCATAGCCCGATAATCAATGCAAAGTCACCAGGTTCCATCTTTCTTCTGTACCAGCACGATTGGTCTCCTGCAAGGTGATGAGCTAGGAAGGATGTGCCCCTTGTGGAGCAATTCTTGGATCTGTCGCTTGATCTCCTCATTCTCTAACAGAGAGCGATGATAGACGGGCCCATTGGGCAGCGGTGCATCGGGGGTCAGATCGATGGGGTGCTTGACCTGGTACTGTAGAGGTACCTCCGTAGGCGAGGAGAAGATATCTGATTATTCTTCCATGACCTTATCTACTTGCTACTGCTATGTGGAGAGGTCGGCCACAGAGACCCTGGATGTGGCTGTGATTTTTCTCTCATTCTGAGAGAGGATCATGAAGAAGACAAACTTCCCCATCTGAGAGATGACATTCCTACATTGCTTGGCAGAGATCAAGGAAATAACACTAGGTGGGACAGCCTCGGGTATCCTGTACAATTTCTTGTTCAAAGTAATAATAACACTACGAGGCCTAGACTCATATACAACATGATGTTTCCACAAATAAGGTTGGCTCAAAAGAACATCACAAAATTTGAGAGGAGCAACATCACACAATACCTCATCTTTGAAGGGCTTGATGTCATACGACAGTCGACACTGTTGGCTGACGTGAAGATCGCTTCCTTGGCGGAGCTATCCAATGGTGTAGGGTTGTGGGTGTGGCGTTGTCGGCGGGGCCAACCGCTTGACGACCTTTGCTGAGATGAGGTTCTTTTGGCTACCACTATCAACAATGAAGTGCAGTGGAGTGTCTTTTACCCACATCTGGGAATGGAAGAGGCACTCTCCTTCTTCTGGCTCATCTGGTTCACCATGCTGGAGCTTGGTGGCAGCAACGGTGGCACTGGGTTCCGTGTCAATGATCTGTCTTCCCCTTTCTAGTTCTAACTCAGAGTCAGAACCCGCATCTGATTCAGAGGCTTTCACTTTAGCCACCAGTGTCTGCTTTGAGCGACAATCAGTAGTGTTATGCCAAGAGCTCTTATGGAAGTCGCACCACTTCCCAGTATCTTTCTTTGTCTTTCTAGTGTCCTTCTTTGCTTACGGCTTGGACTGGTTGTCCTGATACTGTGCATCTTTGCTCTGTCCTTTTTTCTGTGGGTTGGGGCCACCCTTTCCTAGCTTTTTTTGTGAGAGTTTCCCTGACCCAAATTGTCACATCTTTTGTTTGAGCTTCTGCTCGATTTTGACGGCATATCGGTAGGTCGTGCCCAAGGATGAGATGTCCAGAAATTCCATTTCGGTATGGATGTATCTATGTAGAGAACTGCAATACTTGAGCACCAGATGTCTCTCTGAATCTTTGATACCCAACTTGGTGCTCAAGGTATGGAAGATATTTGTGAAATCCGGTACTGCTTGGTCTCTTTCTTGCCGCAGTATGGTCCATTTGGTATACAAGTCGTCATAACTTCTGACAGGGTAGTATTGTTCCTTAATAGAATCTCTGAAGGATTCCTAGGTGGTCGTGACTATAAATAATGAAGGTTCCTCTATTTCCTTTTTCTCATAGAAAGTTTCCCACCAATCTTTGACATGGGGAACAACTTTGAGGAGAGCAAAAGTAATATTTTCTCTATTCGAAAAGTTATGGATAGAGAAATACCCTTCTAGTATATTCAACCACTTGTCTACAGCATCTGCGTCTATATGACCTTCAAATATAGGAATATCGAAGTTTATTTGTACCTTGAAGGGAGCGGTGCCTCCGCTCGAAGAAGATGCATCGATTGTTGGTAGTCGCTGAAGGATTTGCACGAAATTATCCATCATCTCGTTCATTTGTTGCGTGAGGGCTTCCTCAATCAATAGTTTGAAAGGATCTCTTGTCCCATCATATTTCTTTTCTCCTTCCATGAGAGGTCGCTTGGGTGTGCGAGATATTTTTTCCTCAAGAGAAACAAGCTCGAGACCCAAATGTTTGTACTCCGACCTCGTTGGGGACATGCATTAAGATGACAAGGAGCAGACCACTCTGATACCACTGATCCGGATTTTATGAGTAAAACGAAATGACTACATATTATTACCAAATGCTTAACATAGAATAACAGAGATACAATAAAATTGGTTTTTTATTCAATAAGGAAATACGCTGAAACTGTAAAATGCAGTGGAAAACAAGCTTGCTGGAATGAAGGTGGCTTATCTATGAGAAGAGATGTGACGACTGTGCTCATTCACAAGAAGATGATTAAAATGAGGCTCTCAAGACCTTTTTACAATAAATAGGAGTTTCAAAAACCCTAAACATCCAAAAACCTAACCCTAGGAGATGAAGCGCCAAAAGTCATGTGGGCCCCGTTTGAGTAAGTTAGTACATCAACTTCCCGGGGTCGTAACTTTTGCATACGATATCCATTTTAGGCATATGATATCCCATTGGAAAGATCATTCCAAGGACTACAACAGTTGCACAACATCGTTTAGGGCCTCAAAATGGCTCCGGAAGTTCAGGACCCGAAAAACTGCTAAAAATAGTGAATTATCAAAATTGGTAGAAAACCGTTTTGAGCCAGCTGGGAAAGGTGGGTGGCCACCAATATCCACCTGGCTCACCACTTCTATCCATTCTTCTGATATGATATGCCCCAAATGGTGAGTTATGTTTTGATAAAATTAGCACTTGCTCAATTTGGCATACAATTGATGCTCTCTTAGCACTTGCAACACCATCCTCAAATAATGCTCATGTTCTTTGTACTATACCAGATATAAAAAGTATGCAGAATAGAAATGAAATGCTAGAAATGGTAGAATAATAGTAATATAACTAGAACAATCACCACAATAACACTAAAATGATATAAGAATAACAAAAGAAATAACACTTTGATTTTGAGAGCAATTTTCATGGGCCTCTTCGAGCAGGAAACCTCTAGTCGAGTAGAGCTCTATTACAATAATCTCCAACCTAGGGTTATCATACCCTGAACTCCTATTTATACTAAATATGTCTATCAATAGAAGAATCTAGAGGAAGATCCTTCTAGAAGCAGAAGCTTCTATTAGGTCTTCTTACATTCAACTTATTCTATTTTATTGCAAGGCCTTATTAATATTGACCTTTATTACATCTGAATATATTGTTCTACCTATGTGCGGGTTAGGACCCTAACATGTCCTCCCCCTTAAAAATAGCCTTGTCCTCAAGGTTTGAGATGTGAAAATTGCTGCAGAATGGTAGGTGGTTCCCAAGTGGCATCTGTTGGAGTTGTATATTTCCACTTGACTAACACTTCCTTGATGGTTCTCTAACACAGGTGACGCTCACGCTGGTCCAAAACTGCTTGTGGATGTAGCCAAATGGATCCTTCTTTAGCTAACTCGGGAAGGTTGGTTTGAATTTGGCACTTAGTTCCAATCACCTTCTTTAAGAATGAAACATGAAAAACAGGATGTAGCTTCGAATGACTAGGCAAAGCTAACTGATAGGCCACCTATCCCACACGCTTGAGAATGGTATAAGGACCATAAAATTTGGGTGCTATCTTCTGAAAATGCTTGGCCTTGAGGGAATTTTTATTGTAAGGTTGCAGTCAAAGAAACACCTGATCCCCTTCTGCAAATTGACGATCAGAGCGACCTCGATCTGCTTGTTGCTTCATGTTATTCTATGCCATGACCAAATTCTCTTTGAGAGTATGAAGAATAACCTCTTGAACTATAAGTGTTTGGTCAACCGCCTAGACCTTCGAGACACCAGGTAAGTATGAGAGAACTGAAGGTGTCTTCTGTCCATATACCGCTTCAAAAGGAGTCATGCGTGTAGCTGTATGGTATGAAGTGTTGTACCACCATTCAACTGGGGGTAACCATTGAGCCCATTGATTTTGATTTTCCAAGTGAAAATGCCTCAAATATGTTTCCAAACACTTGTTGACAAATTTCGTTCGACCATCAGTCTGGGGATGTTAAGTTGTGCTAAGATGCAATTGGGTGCCTTGTAGCTTGAACAGTTCTTGCCAAAAATTGCTTGTGAAAGTTGGGTCGCGATTAGAAACAATAGAGTGTGGCATGCCATGAAGCTTGAAGACCTGATCCATGAAAATTTGAGCCACCATGGATGATGTAAATGGGTGTTGAAGAGCGCACAAATGAGAATACTTGGAAAGGAGATCAACAACCACCATGATGACTAATTTATTTCTCAATTTGGGTAAGCCTGTAATAAAATCCATAGAGATATCCCTCCAAAAAGAAGATGGAATCGGAATCAGTTGTAGTGTGCCCAGAGATTTGATGGTTTCTCCCTTGTTGCATTGACACAAATCACATTCAACACCAAAATTATGAATGTCCTGTTTCATACCATCCAAAAAAAAAGAACGTTTGACCCTATCATAGGTTTTGGTGAACCCGGAGTGCCCCGCTATGGGTGTAGCATGAAGCTCGGAAAGTACCATGGATTTAAGCTTTGATTGTTTACTTAAATACAAACGGCCTTTGTATCGAATTTCATCATGGAGCCAAGAGTACCCTGGGGAAGATGGAGCATTGGACTACAATTGTTGGATCAGATGCGCACTTTTGGATCTTGTAGCCATTCTTGGCGAATGGCTTGGAGCCAATATGGTACAATGAAGGAAAGAGAAAAAAGGGATCCTTCATCTTCATATTTTCGGGAAAGTGCATCCGCAACCACATTGTCTTTGCCTTTATTTTAAATTATCTCATAATCATATCCAAAGAGCTTAGTCACCCATTTTTGTTGCTCCAGGGAGGAAATGCGTTGTTCCAGAAAATACTTGAGACTTTGATGGCCTGTCTTAATTTGGAAGCGTTGCCCCGATAGATAAGGGTGCCACAGATCAATGACATGCAGAATAATCAACATTTCCTTTTCATAGATTGATTTGCTTAGATTTATTTTAGATAGTTACTTGTTGGTAAAGGCCAAAGGCCGAACCTCTTGCATAAGGACAACACCAATTCCTTTCCTTGAAGTATCACATTCCAGGACAAAGGTCTTTGTGAAATCGGGAAGGGCCAGGACTGGAGTGGTGCACATGGCTAGCTTCAAGGTTTGAAAAGCTTGAGCAATGGTTGGAGTCCAAGTGAAATAGTTCTTTTTTAGGAGAGTAGTGAGAAGTGTTGCAATCTTTCCATAATTCTTAACAAAATTGCAATAATAACCTGTTAAGCCCAGAAATCCACCCAAACTTTTGAGAGTCTTTGGGTGAGGCCAGTCTTGCATAGCTTCAATCTTTTTAGGATCCACCCTGATGCCATCCTTGCCAACCAGATGACCCAAGTACTCTACTTCTGAGGCGCCAGAAGCACATTTAGACCGTTTCAGGAAAAGTTAGTGCTGAGAGAGTAGATGGAAAACTCGATCCACATGAGCAAGATGGTTTGTCTAGGTTTTTCTATAGATGAGGATATCATCAAATAAAACTAAGACAAAATGACGGAGAAAAGGATGAAAGACATGATTCATGAGGCTTTGGAAGGTGGAGGGGGCATTACAAAAGCCAAAGGGCATGACCAAAAACTCATAGTGGCCCTCATGGGTTCTAAAGGCAGTATTGGGAATGTCTGCCTCTTTCATACGTATCTGGTGGTAGCCCAAACGAAGATCAAGTTTAGTAAAGAATTGGGCGCTACTCAATTCCTCGAGGAGGTCATCAATGACAAGAATGAGAAATTTGTCTTTAATGGTAAGTTTGTTGAGGGCACGAAAGTCAGGACACATTCGCCAAGAACCTTCTTTCTTCAGGACCATGACCATAGGAGAAGAGTAGGGGCTCATACTAGGGCAGATAACGCTTGCATTAAGGAGTTCCTATACCATTTTCTCAATTTCATTTTTTTGGGAAAGGGGGTGACAATACAGAAGGATATTGGGAGGAAGGCTTTTAGTTACAAGGGGAATGGAATGATCATGAACACCACAGGAAGGAGGGAGTCCTTGAGGAGTGGAAAAGACCACTTGATGTTTAGAAAGGATGTCTTGGAGGTCTTGCGGCACTGAGGGTGTCTCTATTGCTTATATGGCATGGAGTTCGGCAATAACACCAGAATGACCTTTTTTGAGCATCTTTTCCATGCGATGGGAACTAATGATCTCAGGTGAACCGATGGTGATGCCTTGGAACTTATATTGGTGGCCCTCCTGGTCAAATTGCATGGTTAATTCCTTAAAATCCATGAGAATGGGACCCAAACTCCTTAGCCAGTCTACACCCAACACAATGTCACAACTGCCCATGTCGATAGCAAACATATGAGATTTCAGGTGGTAGTCACCAATTTGGAGACACACATTTTCACAATGCCCTTCACATTTCATGGAGCCACCATTGGCAATCATGATTTAGAAATTATTGATGGCATGGATGTAGAAATGAGTTTCTTGGGCAATGCGGCAATGAATAAAATTATGGGTGCTTCCGCTATCAACCAGAATGATGACCTTCCTATGCTTGATGTAATCGATTAGCTTGAGGGTTTGGGGAGTGGAGAAGTCAGTGAGAGCATTGAGGGAAATGATTAGTTCTACTTCGAGAGGGTCTGAAGGAGGGGCTATGTCAGTGGTTTCAGGTGACTCAGACACAAGGGGAGTTTCAACATTCTCTTCCGAAATATCCTTGTAAATGGCCATAAAAATATTATGTTCCTTACACTTGTGCCCCGGGAATTATTTGTCATCACAATTATAACAAAGGCCTTTGAGTTGGCATTTAGCCATTTTAGCCCTGGTCAATTTTTGGATCTTTATTGGAGAGGAGGGAGTAGTGGGATTTACTGGTTTAGGGAGAGGGATAAAGGAGGGTTTCCGGTTTTGAGAAGATACAACCTATTTTGCTTCTTTATCTCTTTTAGTAGCCTCCACCCAACTCTGAGGCTGAGCCATGAGGACATGGGCCCGAATATCATCCTTGAGGCCATTGATAAAAAACTCTCGAAAAAAGGCATCAGACATGCCCTATGTTCGAAAAGTCAGGCACTCAAAGGAAGCTATAAAGTATTCCACTGTTCCTGATTGTTTCAACTTTTTCAAATGTCCCAAATGGCCCAAATGGTTGGTGTCAGTGTCAAAGCGTTCATAAAGCTCTGCCACAAAGTGTGTCCAAGAAGTATACCCTTGACGAGAAGTTTTTCTCCACTGCCACCATTGCCAACGTTCTTGTTCTAGATGGAGAACACCATACTGGAGTTTGGCCAAGTCATCTATAATGTCGTATAAAGAGAAATAGTGTTCCATTTGGGTTACCCAATCAGTGGGGTCCGAGCCATCAAATTTGGTCACATCCACCCGCGAAAGACATAGGTCATGTTGAAAGTGATGGTGTTGAAAGTTATGGGAATGAGAGGAATGTTCACCTTCAGTATGTGGAGGTCAGTTAGAGGAAGGGTTATCTATAGGGATATGTAGCTTGGTGTAGATTGTCGAAAAGATAGATTCGAGTTGGGTGGTCGGGTCTTGTTTGATTTCCTCCATTGAGGATTGCATGGTTGTATTGATGGCGACAAAATTAACACTGAGTTGCTTCACTTCTTGTTGGGTCTCGGTGAGACTAGATTGCAAGGTATTGAAGTGAGTTTCCAAGTCTTGGCTATGGGTATGGGCCATGAGGACGAGGGAACTGAAAAGGGGCGGGTGGGGTAAAAAAATTTGCCAAAAAATGATATGTATGAATGTGATAAGGGTGAAGAGATGAATCCAATGGAATAGGTCTCAAATAATGGTGAAAATTTTTCCAGACTTGAAGAATACTCTGGTTTGAAGAATAATGCAATGATGAAATGCCCAAATTCTTAACCAAGAAAAAATGTGTAGTTACTTAGAAACTTGAACAGAATTGCATGGCAATAGATTTTGTCTGTTTTAATTTGTTTATGTTTCTTTCCCCAAGGGTTAGGTATTCAAGGGTTCTACAGAAAAGGGTTTTCCTTGTGCTATAGCTCTCTGATATACGTGTAGGGTCCAATAGTAGTAATCGGCCCAATATCTTAGGGCACTAACTAAGGAGGATAGACCATACCCTTAGCCGTACTACCTGACTACCCAGGTACTAGAGAGTATCTTTCCAAGTGTTTTTCTCGGTGGAACTATAATAGTTAGGCGGCCGATCGGTTTATCTAAAGAGGGCTTTAGGAAATCTAGGTCGATCTGTACACAAGTGTTGTCTGATACGCTACCCCTCAAAGGGGTACCAACAGAGGTTACAAGGGTGGCCAACAGATGTGCGCTTAAGAATCACTTGTATTTCCTATGTGTATGAATCCCTCAACCATAGATTTATGCACGTAATGACAGATCTATGTGGCTTAAAGACGTTGGAATACGTCTCTACCCTAAAAAAAAATTACCCACAATTTCTGCCAAGGAAAGTGCTCTGATACCACTTGTAATATACCATATATAAAAAGTATGCAGAACATAAATAAAATGCTAGAAATGGTAGAATAACAGTAATATAACCAGAACAATCACCACAATAACACTGAAATGATATAAGAATAACAACAGAAATAACACTTTGATTCTTAGAGCAATGATCACGAGCCTCTTCGAGGGGCAACCTCTAGTCGAGCAGAGCTCTATTACAACAATCTCCAACCTAGGGTTCTCATATCCTTGAATCCTATTTATACTAAATATGTCTATCAATAGAAGCATCTAGAGGAAGATCCTTCTAGAAGCGGAAGCTTCTATTAGGTCTTCTTACATTTGACTTATTATATTTTATTGCAAGGCCTTATTAATATTGACCTTTATTACATCTGAATATATTGTTCTACCTATGTGCATGTTAGGACCCTAACATTCTTCTTCCAACTTAGAATATACAAGGATTTCATCCAAAAAGAGAATGACAAACTTGTCTAAATATTCTTGGAAAATAGCATTCATTAAGCACATGAAAACAATTGGTGCATTTGATAACCCAAATGGCACCACTGTAAACTCATAATGACCATACCTTGTCCTGAAGGCGGTCTTTCTAATGTATTCCTCATTAATCCTTACCTGATGGTATCTCAACCTAAGATATATCTTTGAAAATATCCTTGCATCCTTCAATTGATCGAAGACATCATCAATCCTTGGTAGAGGATACTTGTTCTTTATAGTTACTTTTTTCAACTGTCTGAAAAGTATGCACAATCTCATGGTCCCATATTTCTTCTTCACGAACAAGACTGGGGAACCCCAAGGTGACACACTTGGGTGTTTGTACCCCTTCTTTAAAATTTCTTCAAGATGCATTTGTAGTTCCTTCAGTTCCAGTGTACTCATTCTATAAGGAGTCTTTGATATTGGAGTTGATCCAGGCATTAAATTTATAGAGAAATCAATATATCCGTTTGGGGGTAGTCCTGGTATCTTCTTGACCACGTATTCAAAATATTCCAGGACTGCATGCTTCTCCATATTTGGCACCTTATCCCTAGATTATTCCTCCAGACGGGCTGCAAATATTTGACAACCCTTCTTGTAACACTTCTTTAGTTGCATTGCTGAGATTTCTCAGACAGTAACTACCCTGGGAATTTCTTGGACTACTCTTCGATTTCCTTCGTCATCCAAGAAAGTGAATGCCTTATTATGGTATTCTAATATGGCATGGTGTTGGTCCAACCAATCCATACTAATTAGGAAATCATATGATCCCAAAGGAAATATGTTCAAATATGTCTTGGTACTCAGTGCATTCATGCCCACTGGACATGATTTAACCAACTCAACAACCTTTCTCTTGGTAAAAGAAATCTTTCCACAACCTTAGGATCTATATAGCTATGAATAGCTCATGAATCAATTAAAATAGTAAAGGCATGGTTATTGATCATACCTTCAACTTCAATCATGTGTGATTGAAACTCAACTTTTTTGTTGTCCAGGGTTGCATAGATCCTAGGTACTCTTTTGCCCATGTCCTCCATTGTTTATGTTTGCTGAACATGGTGAATAGCTCTCACCCTGTCCTTTCTATGAGGGAAATCTCTATACTTATGATCTCCATTATATCCCCAACTTTGCATAGGTGTCTACCTTGGCCTTTTCCCACCTACTTCAACCATCCTGGGCCCCCCTCAAAATTGGTTGTCCTTGAGGACTATTTCTGAAAAATGGTGGCTTCTTTCCCTTATGCATCTGATCCTTCTTAAAATTCCTCTTTTCTTCCCAAGATCTTTGTAAAGTAGGTTTTCCCTTATGATGATCATATAATGATTTTTCTCTCCTTATAGTTTCTTCCATAGTCTTGGGATTATCATATTGGATTTTGTCACTGATAAAATATTGCAACCCACTCATATACCTCTAAATCTTGATTGTCTCATCCTTAATGAAAGGGACATACTTCAATAGCTCTAGAAATATCCTTTCATATTCATCTATAGTCATGATTCACAATTTAAGTTCAAAGAGCTCTTTCATCTTCTTGTCATAGTATCTCTTGGTGAAGTACTTATGTTCAAAATATTTCTTGAATTCCTTCCAAGTAACATTTTTCTTCATGAGGTGTTGTACTTGCACCAGCTAGTCCCACCATATGGATGCCTTTCCTTTAAGTTGATAGATTGCAATTATTCCCTCTACAAGAGGAGAAAATTTTTGCAATTGGAAGTACTTCCTCATGCCTAGCAGCCATGTCCCAACATCTTCATCCTTCTGGTGCTCTCCATCAAAAGTAGGAGGTTTGATCTTATTCATTTATCCTTTCAACTCATCCACCCCAGACCTCCTATGTTTCCTGATAGGGGATGGAATTGAGCTGCTATGTTCTCTCCTATGGGAATGATTTTGGGAGTGTTGGTGATATCTACTACCACTCCTTGATCTTCTTTCCTCATCAGGGAACCTGTGGCTCTCTAATTTGCCAGATTCACTTTCCTTATCCAAATTCTTTTCAATTCTTTCTAGGCTCTAAATTGACTTTATATTGAATTCTTCTTATTGCTCCTTGGTTATCTTATTCCTTTCGTTATCTTCCTGGTGAATTTGGACATCTTTTTGCAAATTTTTAATGATTTTCATCATGCTCATGTATTTATCTATTTCTTCTCCATGCCCATTGGAGTTCGTTACTTCAACTCCCAAATGGACATCCATTCCTCTAACTTCATCATCCAGACTATAAGCATCCTATGCCTCCTACATTTCTCTATGTTATGTAACAATCTTGTTTGGTTCTGACAATTGCTAGCTCTGCAAAATGTGCAGTCAACCGAATTTTTGTCAGGCTATTAGACTTACTAATTCTCCATAATAACTTAAACAATATGATTCAACAAAATAATATTAGACTCCATTTTCTACGATTCTTAGTCGATCAAGAATCCCCATGAATCTATCTCTAAGCCCTTTTCTATTCTACAATTCACTTTCAGGCGCTAGCCCCATTTTCTTCAGCCCTTAACTCACATGTGACCACGACTGTGACCAAGTGCTAATAGTTGGGCGATTATCCGAATCCTTAAAACTTCATGCTCTGGAGCTTCGAAGGTTTCCCTTTCCACACATCACAACAATTCTCCTAGAGTGTCTCATTGGCGAACTAGCAAAGTGGGGTGGATCAACGATCCTCCACTTCCCAACATCCAATGACTAATATTTACTATGGAACTTCGGGCTTCAGGAGTTTCGGACTGTCCATACTCTCAATCCTTCTGGAGTGCAAGGTCTCCAGACTGCTGCATCTGTTGCCAGGTGTCATTTATTGATCAACGGTCGAGATTAACTCTGGCCCTCCAAGCTTTGGGGCATTAGACTCTATGAGTTCAGAGCTTCAAGGTTCCAGGAATTTGGAGGATTTCACATCTGTACACCCAAAAACTCTGGAACCATGAATATCTGAATACTTTCACATCACCCCTGGTGACATCATCACATCATGTCTCTTCGGTGCTACAAGACTTCGGATATTTCTTCCTCCCACTCAATCATGAACCATTTCCTTTGGAGTGTCAAGTCCTTGGACCTTGGGATCTGACACCACACGTCCCTTGTGACCAACAATTGAGATTAACTTCAGCCTTCGGGAGTTCTCTACTCAATGCTAACTGTAACACCTTTCCTCCAGTGTACCAAGTCTCTAGACTTCACGATCTAGTGTCACACGTCTACTGGGGTCAAGTTATCATGGGCCCGGTCTAGTTAAATTATTCACCAAGCTTTTAAATACTTTATGTATCATCATGGCCCCACTACCCATGCTCGAGAGGAGTGCCACATGGCAGAATACTAGAGGCAGATGCATATCCAAATCAGACAGGTGACACGTGTCGCATTCTAACTAGCATTTATATCTTCCACAAGTTCTTAACTCACTGTTATGTGGCACACATCCCATGTGCCCATGTCATCCTTGGTGACATCAGCAGTTCACGTCACTTCGGGCTTCGAAATATCTGGGAATTCCTTGGACTACTCTTCAATTTCCTTCCTCATCCAAGAAAGTGAATGCCTTATTATGGCATGGTGTTGGTCCAACCAATCCATACTAATTAGGAAATCATATGATCCCAAAGGAAATATGTTCAAATATGTCTTGGTACTCAGTCCATTCATGCTCACTGGACATGATTTAACCAACTCAACAACCTTTCTCTTGGTAAAAGAAATCTTTCCACAACCTTAGGATCTATATAGCTATGAATAGCTCATGAATCAATTAAAATAGTAAAGGCATGGTTATTGATCATACCTTCAACTTCAAGCATGTGTGATTGAAACTCAACTTTTTTGTTGTCCAGGGATGCATAGATCCTAGGTACTCTTTTGCCCATGGCCTCCACTGTTTATGTTTGCTGAACATGGTGAATAGCTCTCACCCTATCCTTTCTATGAGGGAAATCTCTATACTTATGATCTCCATTATATCCCCAACATTGCATAGGTGTCTACCTTGGCCTTTTCCCACCTACTTCAACCATCCTGGGCCCCCCTCAAAATTGGTTGTCCTTGAGGACTATTTCTGAAAAATGGTGGCTTCTTTCCCTTATGCATCTGATCCTTCTTAAAATTCCTCTTTTCTTCCCAAGATCTTTGTAAAGTAGGTTTTCCCTGATGCTGATCATATAATATTTTTTCTCTCCTTATAGTTTCTTCCATAGTCTTGGGATTATCATATTGGATTTTGTCACTGATAAAAGATTGCAACCCACTCATATACCTCTAAATCTTGATTGTCTCATCCTTAATGAAAGGGACATACTTCAATAGCTCTAGAAATATCCTTTCATATTCATCTATAGTCATGCTTCACAATTTAAGTTCAAAGAGCTCTTTCATCTTCTTGTCATAGTATCTCTTGGTGAAGTACTTATTTTCAAAATATTTCTTGAATTCCTTCCAAGTAACATTTTTCTTCCTGAGGTGTTGTACTTGCACCAGCTAATCCCACCATATGGATGCCTTTCCTTTAAGTTGATAGATTTCAATTATTCCCTCTACAAGAGGAGAAAATTTTTGCAATTGGAAGTACTTCCTCATGCCTAGCAGCCATGTCCCAGCATCTTCATCATTCTGGTGCTCTCCATCAAAAGTAGGAGGTTTGATCTTATTCATTTATCCTTTCAATTCATCCACCCTAGACCTCCTATGTTTCCTGACAGGGGATGGAATTGAGTTGCTATGTTCTTTCCTATGGGAATGATTTTGGGAGTGTTGGTGATATCTACTACCACTCCTTGATCTTCTTTCCTCATCAGGGAACCTATGGCTCTCTAATTTGCCAAATTCACTTTCCTTATCCAAATTCTTTTCAATTCTTTCTAGGCTCTAAATGTACTTTATATTGAATTCTTCCTATTTCTCCTTGGTTATCTTATTCCTTTCGTTATCTTCCTGGTGAATTTGGATATATTTTTGCAAATTTTTAATGATTTTCATCATGCTCACGTATTTATCTATTTCTTCTCCATGCCCATTGGAGTTCGTTAATTCAACTCCCAAATGGACATCCATTCCTCTAACTTCATCGTCCAGACTATAAGCATCCTATGCCTCCTCCATTTCTCTATGTTATGTAACAATCTTGTTTGGTTCTGACAATTGCTAACTCTGCAAAATGTGCAGTCAACCGAATTTTTGTCAGGCTATTAGACTTACTAATTCTCCATAATAACTTAAACAATATGATTCAACAAAATAATATTAGACTCCATTTTCTACGATTCTTAGTCGATCAAGAATCCCCACGAATCTATCTCTAAGCCCTCCTCTGTTCTACAATTCACTTTCGGGCACTAGCCCCATTTTCTTCAGCCCTTAACTCACATGTGACCATGACTGTGACCAAGTGCTAATAATTGGGTGATTATCCAAAGCCTTAAAACTTCATGCTCTAGAGCTTCGAAGGTTTCCCTTTCCGCACATCACAACAATTCTCCCAGAGTGTCTCATTGGCGAACTAGCAAAGTGGGGTGGATCAACGATCCTCCACTTCCCAACATCCAATGACTAATATTTACTATGGAACTTCGGGCTTCAGGAGTTCCAGACTGTCCATACTCTCAATCCTTCTGGAGTGCAAGGTCTCCAGACTGCTGCATATATTGTCAATTTTCATTTCTTGATCAACGGTCGAGATTAACTCTGGCCCTCCGAGCTTTGGGGCATTAGGCTATGTGACTTCAGAGCTTCAAGGTTCCAGGAATTTGGAGGATTTCACATCTGTACACCCAAAAACTCTCAAACCGTGAATATCTGAATACTTTCACGTCACCCCTGGTGACATCATCACATCACGTCTCTTCAGTGCTACAAGACTTTGGATATTTCTTCCTCCCACTCAATCATGAACCATTTCCTTTGGAGTGTCAAGTCCTTGGACCTTGGGATCTGACACCACACGTCCCTTGTGACCAAAAATTGAGATTAACTTTAGCCTTCGGGAGTTCTCTACTCAATGCTAATTGTAACACCTTTCCTCCTGTGTACCAAGTCTCTAGACTTCACGATCTAGTGTCACACGTCTACTGGGGTCAAGTTGTCATGGGCCCGGTCTAGTTAAATTATTCACCAAGCTTTTAAATACTTTATGTATCGTCATGGCCCCACTACCCATGCTCGAGAGGAGTGCCACATGGCGGAATACTAGAGGCAGATACGTATCCAAATCAGACAGGTGACACGTGTTGCATTCTAACTAGCATTTATATCTTCCACAAGTTCTTAACTCACTGATATGTGGCACACATCCCATGTGTCCATGTCATCCTTGGTGACATCAGCAGTCCACATCACTTCGGGCTTCGAAATATTTTACACTTTCATTCCTCAAATCTCCCTAACTTCGAACTTTTGAACTACTGTACCTTCTGGGATCCACATGGTACAATTGTCAACAATTAAGGTGGTGGCACGTGGCATGTCTAGGAAGGGTCCACATCACCACTGGTGATGTCATCATGCCATGCCACTTCTGTTCTTTGGCTTCGGGGCTTTGGGCTTTGGGACTTTTCACACTAGAACACTCCAATTCTCTCGAACATCGAACTCCTGAACAAGCTGATCTTCTGATGTGCATCCCTTTTATTAATGGTCCAGATGAACTCTATACTTTGGGACTTTGGGAGTTTTCACTCTATCACACCTTATCACTCTCAAATGTTGAATTCTCGAACTATCCAATCTGCTGACACGTGTCTTTTTTGATGAACGATACAGATTAACTCTGGAGTTCGGGACTTCGAGAGTTTTCACCTTAGCATACTTTGTTTCTCCTGAACATCGAACTCTCAAACAAGATGATATTCTAATATGCGTCTCCTTTTATGAATGGTCTGGATGAACTCTGGACTTTGGGACTTTAGGAGTTTTCACTCTATCAAGCCTTAGTACTCTTGAACGTCGAATTCCTGAACTGGCCAATATGCTGACACATGTCTCTTTTAATGAACAATCTGAATTAACTCTGGACTTTTAGAGTTTCCACCTTAGCACACATTGTTTCTCCAAAATTCTAAACTCTCGAACTGTTGTGAGATCTACGACTCACAATCACCCACACTCACATTTGACAGCTGAGATCAATTTTTCATTTTTATGCCTTACCTTCTACTTTTGGCTTTATCTAACGGTTTTGATCTGTCTTCAACCAAATCCAATGGTAACACTTCTCCCCGGATCTATGATTTCAATCCACTCTGAGACTTCAAAACTTCTGTATTCAACCCATTTTTCTCTATAACACATAAACTTTTCCAAAGCCGCGAAGTCTGAATGACTTGGACGTTAACTCTCATGCACCTTTTCCTAGATCTGACGGTTGTGAAAGGTATGCCTTCTCCCGAATAGATCCTATGGCCCAAATTCAAACCTCACGGCCCAACACAATGGTTGTTGTGGCTTCTTTCTTTATTGTCATTCCCTAAGTCGTTATACCTCTTGATCTTCTGAATATAGTTCAATTGTTCACACGGTGCCTTCCCGACACTCATGAATGCTCTAAACTCATATTTTGTTCGTTTTGACAACAATTTACTCTGAAAACTTTGTTTCATTAACCACTTATACATCCCATCAAGCCTCATTGTTGGAACCATGGATCTGATACAAATTTGTAATTTCCCCGACCACCCACATGGTGGGAAATGCTACCTATTGACTGCATCCTTGCTTCTCTGCTCTGATACCAATTTGTAATGTCCCTGACCAGCCACCGAGCAAGAAACACTACCAATCAAATATATCCTTGTTTCTCTACTCTGATACCAGAACACACACACACACACACACACACACACACACACACACACACATATAATGCAATTTTAACTAGACATAAACATTATGTTCATACATAGATTAATGTGGAAGAGACAATAACACATACAAATCAACATATGATTTTCATTCTGCTATCACACAACATAATGCAAAAATAACAGTAAAAGCATACATACAATATTCACAGGAAAAACACATAAATATAACAACATATATAGGAAATACTCATCATTATAGCATGTACAAATACACATCATGTAAATGAACAGAGGATTGGTACTTATCTTTTAATTGAATTAAACCAATTAGGTAAAGACCTTCCATGAACCTCCCAACCTTAGACCACATTTCTCATCACTCTCAGCAATGGGTCACCTCCGAGCTGGGAATAAGCTCCACCAGGAAAGGGATTCCTAGGCTAGGTAGGGACAACAAGAAGTTGCATGGTACAACATGAAGGATTTCCTCCAAGGAGCCACTTACGCCCACAACTCACAGCCTCTCATTCCCCACATGCCTATCCCACCCAAGAAGTATAAAACTTCACCGTCACACAGTCCATCGGCTACTACACCTCCCTTTATTGGGCTTCAACAACAGACCGAATAATTAATTCTCAAATCTCGGTAGCTGCTATTGGACTCCCTCAAGGAGAACTCACTTCCTCAACACACTCTCTCACCTGGAGATAGTTTCTCATAGTCTTGACAACCTACTTCTTTTATCCACAGGCCTGACAACCTGCTTCTTCACCCTTGCTCCTCAACACACAAGAATGGTGATGGAAGCAACAAAAAAAGGCGCAGGGAATGGTACTAACAGGACAATACACAGGCAACCCCCAGGGTATAGGTGCAACAAGGGTAACAATTTTTCTTGTTACAAAGGTTCGGGATGTTTCGAGAATTCCACAATGGCGTTCTAGGTTAACTATGTGCTTGTTGGGTGCGTTGCTCAATCGAGGTAATGGAAGGCCAACCTGGTTCGAATGGTGAGAATCATTGGGATGGTATGAATGGTGAGAATCTCCCCCCCATAAATCTGCATGCATTTTGGATGACACTTGGCTCTCTAGGAGCACATTCCTCCGCACTTGGAACTCGTTCCTCTCCCTAAAGGAACTTCGGATAACTGGGTTTATTTCCCAAATTTAGTATGTTAAGGAAATACATTATAATATTCCCTTAGATTAATCTCTCAAGCTTAGCCCCTCAGTCCTAGCCTCTCAACCCCATCCCTTTACCTACCCAGTGGAGCTCAGTCCACCATACTCTTTGTTTGTGGCCGGTCTACACGCAATGATGTATTTTTATTAATAATCTGCATAATTACATATACAAAATCAGGCCCATTGGCCTTAGCATCTAGGCTCTCCAACCTAATAAACACATAATCCTACTAGCTTATAAATACTTGTCTCATCAGCCTATAAACATCATTACATTCATAATTACAATTGGGGCTCGACCTTTGGGTATTACAAATTCCTCACCAATGGTCTTCATTTTTCAAGATTAAGATATGACACATTGTTAACAACCTTGGAAATCAAAGCACCTCAACTTTGAGCAAAGGAATCAAGCACTGAACGCAGGGAAACATATACTAACTCTTAATTAATTTATGTTTCATTTCTATAGGTCCAAATGATTGGATTTAATATTTCATTCCAAGGTTACTCTAAGGTCACTAATCAATTGTATGTTGAATGGTGCCAGGTGCCAATGCCAAAGGAAGGTTGTATTCAACATCCTCGTAATGTGATCCATGACCAGGGACATTTGAATAAAAAACAAATCAACAATTGTCACAACAATGGGGAGAAACGAAGGGAATCAAACTATAATTCCTAAAGAGGGATTTTGAACCCCATGATGATTGAATCTCCCAATTTATGAGCCATTCATTACAGTGGGTGAGGTGCACCATAGTCAAAATCTATGATGGCTCACTAGTGCTAAGAGACAAATACAAAATGTAACTGCTATATTTCTCCTCTCATCATTAGAAAGATAATAAGTACAAATGTTTTTAAGTGAAAGGTCATGGGGGAAGGAGGAAGGCCAAGAGTCACATTGAACTTTGATAAATACGAGAATGATATCCACGTAAAGGGTTTGTTTTTGTTTTTTCAACCATTTTATACACTCAAACAACTATTTTTGGAGATAATAATGTGTTAACTAAAATTGAGAATCCTTCCTTGGAGCTTTCATGTACTATTGTTGAAACTGTTAATATTGAGAAGCCCTCAGGTCCAACTTTTGATAGAAAGAAAAACTTTTGTGCATTTTTTAATATTTTGAACTACTTCCACCAGAATGTTTGCTCTTAAAATGGGCTATAAGAACATGTTTTCTTATAGACTTTTCTGATGCAACTAGTGTTATTCTTGTAGTCTTGTTATTCATTCTCATGTTTTATGTCCTGATCATATGAGCTATTGATGTACATGATATAGTGACCTAGATTGTTCTCGTTATATATTAATCTGCATGTGTTATCTAACTTTATTTCTTCATTACAACTATCTGAGTGAATCTATTGGTAGAGTTAGTTTCATTTTCACTGCTTATTTGGTTACGATAATTTTCTCCTATATAGGATAGGATAGGTTTAGAGTAGATTAGATTTATTTTATTCTTTTATATACTCTTCATCTACATCTTCTATTTCATAACCATCCAACCATTCACCCTCATCGGTAAACTGGGCCATAATCAGTAAAACTAAAACCAGAAATGGCTATCAGGAGAAAATATGGATGGGTTCCGTATTCCAAATGGTGAGAGGTCTTATTGGGACTTCTTAGTGGAGTAACCCATGTTGTTGTTAAAGGGAGACTTTTCCCATGTCAAAAAATTGGTGCTAGAAGGAGGGATGATGAGAGGCCTACCCATGTGGAGTCATTTCACTTAAATTTTAACTAGACCATCGCTCCTCTCTATACCTCTATATGGGATAACCCTTTGAGTCTTCTGAGACCCACCAGGGGAGTCTCAATCAAGACAATTAATCTCTTTTCAAATTCAAAGTTCAACGGTGAAGGTCATGTCTCGGCATTCACACATCTCAATCAGTTTAACATCACCCAAAAACCATCACAATAAATCACCCAGTACCAAACGTTATATCGCAGATAAACCTACGATGTGTATCAATTTTTAAACAAGTTTTAACCTCTGAATGATCACATATTGGAATTTGTCACCCATTGTGTGAGTTCATGAGATACAAGTACAATGAAAATAGTGTCATGTTATTTAGACGTAACATGTTGGATGGTGCACGACTATTTTTCATTCATAAGATACGAGTATGCTTAGTGATCCTCCTTATACACTCATTGTAACTTGTACAATCTGGCTTCTATAGAGGTTGTGTTCCCAAATTACAAATTATGATGAGTCATGGATGCCATTCTAATCTTAATGGTATGCTTTTGGGTTCCATTATATTGAGAGGGATATAATTAATCGATTTTGGTTGGTGTTAAAAAACATTTCAAGAGTAAGTCCCTTATACAAAGTTTGAGGCTAGCTACGATGCATACATGGTTATGATAAAAAAAAATTATGAAACATTAAAAAAAGGAAAGAGAGTAAAAGTCATATCATGAAAGTTTGAATTGAAAGTGGGGCATTGTGAGGGTAATTTGGCATGAGGGCACCATGTTTTTCATATTTTAATCATATCAATTTTAGTCACATTCACACTTTTCCTTGAAGTTTCAATATGCAGAACTCACTATTAAAACCATGTATGTTGTGTATCATAGGTAAAATTGGATTTGACACAACCAGAGTTCTTGCAATATTCTAAGACTTACATAAAATATCTACTCGCTAGCACCAAAACATTTAGTGACATCCTCACTATTTCACATCAGAGGAGTTTGTGTGGTGATCTCTAGTTTACACTAGAGAATTTCAATTAAACTAATCCGGTTTATACTAGAGGAGTTCGTTCAAACTTCTCCGGTACAAGGGCATGACCCCAGTATAATTCCTTTCATATTTTATCCATAATGTTTGAATTAGGTTCTTGTTTCACTCGTTCCTTATACCAATGGAAATTTATTTTTGAGCTATACAACTTCCATGTTATATGTTTTGATAAATTCCTCACCAATGGTCTTCATTGTCCAGGATTAATATATGAAACCTCGTCAACAACCCCACAGAGCAAAGCACCTCAACTTCAAACAAAGGAACCATGAACTAAACGCAGAGAAACATATACTAACTCTTAATTAATTTATGTTGCATTTCTATGGGTCTAGATGATTGGATTTAATATTTCATTTGGAGGTTACTCTAAGGTAACCAATCCATTATATGTTGAATGGTACTAGGTGCCAATGTTGAAGGAAGGTTGTAATCAACATCCTCGCAATGTGATCCATGACCAAGGATGTTTGAATAAAAACTCGCTACTACACATTGGAAAAATTGTGACGATCTAATTGCGACGTTATGGACAAAATTGGCCATACTATCAAAAAACAAAGGAAATTTTATTTTATTTTCTCCATACTACCCGATATCGTCGCACTTGCAACATACTTTTCAAGTCATCGCAAGAGCGATGAAGTTCAGAAGATGTCGCTCTTGCGACGACATCAAATGTGCATCGCACTTGCGATGGTGTGGACATTAGGTTTTTCCCCCAAAAGGTCAAACACTATTTTACAAAGTCATCATTGACTTGGTCAACGGTCATTGGAAATGTGACTTTCTGTCCATCGAACTTGCAATAGTGTCAACACTACATTCCCCCCCCCC
>JASDQU010739137.1:133046-151750 GCA_032191745.1 Picea mariana
AGATAGATAGATAGATAGATAGATAGATAGATAGATAGATAGATAGATAGATAGATATTCATTATATGTTTTAATATTGATTGTATTCTCAAACTTTTATACTGTTTTATACATGCACTAATTTTTCATGATTGTTTGTAATTATAAAGTTAGATTTTCCACCTAACTTTATGCAGAAAACACCAAGTAGTAGCAGAAATGATGTTGTACAAGATGAGGAACATGACGCAGATAATGAAGATCAAGTTAATGATCCCATGGAAGTAGATGACAATAATAACATAGTTCAAGATGATAGGACAAATCAAATGATCCAAGACTTATTCTGTCATCTGGATGAGGATCATGGGGACAATAGTGATGGTATTTATGATGAACCTCTTCTTGAAAAGGAAAATAAATGACTTTATAAAGGGTCAAGAGAAAATATTCTCTCCACTACATTGTTGCTCGTGAACTTAAAGGTTACGAATAGTTTTTCGAACACTTGTATGACATAGATCCTAAGGTATGTAATATGCTTCATCACATATACATAAAGTTTGACTTTTCCCCCTTTTTGTTAGTGCTAATTAATGTGTTAAATAAAAATGTGATATTTACAATTACTATTCTTAACATTAACTAGTTATTTTTTATGTTTTAGATTGTTAGGTGAATTTGTGTTACCCTCGTCAAATATTTTACCTTGCACATATCTAGATTTACATGCCATTATGAAAGACATTGGAATGGGGTATCAAAGTATAGATGCATGTTCTGATGAACATATTATATATTATGGACAACATGCATCGAAAACAAAATTCCTGGTATGTGGTATCAATAGATATCGAAAAAATCAAGTAACAAAAATGGTGCCTCGAAAGGTTCTCCGACATATTCCCATAATTCCACATTTGTAGTGACTATTCAGGTTCCAAAGCATAGCATAATTTATGGATTACCATGCATGAAAGAGAATTGAATATGACATTATTTGAATGCCTACAGATGGTTATGCATTTAAGGAAATTGTTGCAAAATGGCCAAAATTTACAAATGCACCTCGTAAAGTTAGGCTTTCATTGGAAACTGACGGTGTTAATCCATTTGGAGAGATTTAGTCTCTTTGCTCAGTGTGGCCTATGTGTCTCTTTACATTGTTGATAAAAATGAGCAATGTGATCCTTTTAAACTCTTGGTTTATATGAATGTTGCTTCAGGGAACTCTCTCTTGTTTGTTTCCAGGAAAATCTTTAGAAAGTGTGTAATATATGAAATGTATTAGTGACTGAAAATTCACTAGCTGTCTGTGGATATTATCATCTATGAATTTATCGAAGTTGATGTTGACTGACTGACTGGACTCTGATTGGAAAACTCCAACATAAAACCTAACATGACCTCGACCACATACTTGTACTTATCTAGACCTAAAATCTGACTAAGTATGGAACAAACCCATATAGTAAGAATAGGTCTTTGAATTCTAAAGGACGTTCCCTATAAACCATAATTAGCTTTTCTTCTTTGAATAGTTCAGACACTATGGAGAAAGTCTCTGGTATGTCGAGGGTGCCTCAAATTGAAAGACTCTCTACCCTACATATGACTTCAGACCCTTGTTTATTTAAGACAACTTTCTCTTCCTATGAATTTTTCTCTACACACCAACCTATGAATTTAGGGAAAGGGAATGTGACCTCGACCACGGATGATTTTAGGGGCTAAATTTCCCTCATGGGCCAATTTTCCATGGTTTTTCCAAAAACGATTTGTTATTTTAAAAATTATTCCCCCAAATTCTATAGTATAAAATTATTTTACCTTAAAAATCGCCAAAATTTTATAAAAACTATATAAAATCCTTAGAAATTTGAATATTTTTACAAAAATATCACCAATCATTTATAGTTGGCATATGAAGGCTTAGTAAGATTCTCCAAGCTTTCTACATTTTAAAATAAATTTCCATCCTTAAAATCATCCCTGACCTCAACAACGTAAGGGACTATAGTGGCTTAGATTGCTTCAAGGAAAGGTATTTGCTTCCCTACATCATCAGACAAATTGGCTCTAGACACGGACATTGGCAAAATGGTGATTTCAGTGTCGAACACATCTGAATCTTAGTCAATTGGGGCTTCTTCATTTGACATGGGGCCCTGCTCTGTTAATGACATAATGATGGGGTCCATGGTGACGATGAAAAATACATGTAGATGAGTAGAAAAGGCGTGATCTTGGCGTACTGTTGTTCTTTAGTTTGAACAGAGTGGTTGTGCCAACTTTCAACATTCAAGTATTTGAAAAAGTAATAAAATAAACGATGAGCCCCCTTTTATATACTTTCCCGATTTTGGGGGCACAAGAAAGTGGTTTAGGACAACCCGCTTCTCACCCCAAAATGCACCTGGTGGCGCCACTTGGTCCCAACCCGAAATCGTGGTTTACTTTTCGGCCTACTTTTATGAATTATCTTCTTTGCAACTCCTCTCCCCAAAAATATCCATGATCGTTGATCTGTAGTGTTGCTATCTGCGACCTATCGGGTCCCATTAACTTTTCACTGCCGCTAGATTTAGCTTCCTCCTGCTAGGCTTGGCCCCGTCCACTAGTTTGTCATGCCTCCAGATCAGTTTAGAATCTCGCTAAGTCTTGAAAACCAATTTTCACACAGACATTTTTATGGTGATAAAATGGGGATGAGTGATTGAAAAGATCATATTTCACAATGTGTTAGGACTTGGAGGTAAGTGCCAAAGCATGAATGGACACAAAGGTTCATACATATGTTGGAGATAGATCCTAGGAACTGGTATTTAGATCTAGAACTGTGCAAAGGAATGATGGACTCAAAAGATATCACTCAAAACTTTAAGGTAACATTTAAGTTTGAATTTGATTCACCTTTAGTAAATACATATTTATAAGTCATTAGAGTTAAAAATTTTATGGAAGAAGGTCAATTTGAAATGGTACCTACATGTAATGTGCATAGAGAGTCTATGACAATCCATGAACTCTTAGAATGTCATAATGCTACCAAGGAAGAATAAGAAGAAGAATACCCAAGAAATGTATAGGTACTAGAGTCTGAAGGGGAGTGTGACGTAGTAGGTCCATCACTTGAATCCAATGCATATGTGAAGCCCTTAAGAGTGCACAAAGTGAACATTGGCACAAAGGAGAAACCAAAGTTTGCAAGCATTGTTGATTATTGGAATGTTGAGACTGTGGAAAAGATTGCAGACCTATTGCACGAGTATCAAGATCTTTTTATGACAACCTTTTCAGAGATGAAGAGAATAGTTGGAGAATTGGGCAAGATGAAGATCCCATTAAAACCAAATTACAATCTAGTAAGATGGAGATCTTACATATCGAATCTGAAGTGCAAGGAAAAAGTGAAAGCATAGCTTGACAAAATGATAGAATCTGGTATAATTGAACCCATCACAAAGTCCAAATGGATAAGTGCAATGGTGTTTTAGGATAAGAAAACAAGGGGTATTAGAATTTATGTATATCTAAGGAAGTTGAATGATGCATGTTTGTACAACCCATTTTTGACCCCCTTTATAGATGAAGTATATTAGAAAACGTAGGAGGGTAGGAGGCCTACTTGTTCACCAATGAATTTTCAAGATACCATCAGATAAAGGTTGTGCTAGAAGACATACATAATATGACATTTGTGACAAAATGGGGAAGATACTAGTACATAATGATTCTTTTTGGGTTAAAGAATTCACCTGTCGTGTTTTCTAGAGTAGTTGTCTTAGAATTTAAGGAGTTATTTCATAAGTTTCTTGAAGTGTACTTTGATGATTGGACTGTTATTAGCCTATTGAAATATCACATAGAAACTCTAATCTTGATGCTTGATAGATGTAGATAATATCAAATTTCATTAAATTTGAAGAAATGGGTTTTTTGCGCACTGTTTGGGATATTGTTAGGTCATTTGGTATGGAAGCAGGGTTTGTTATTTGATATTGCCAAGATAGAAATAATTGTTAGTTTTCCACCACCTGAATCAATGCAAAAATTGAGAACAACTTTGGGTCATACCAGATATTATAGGAAATTTATTAAAGGTTATGTATATATTACATCTCCAATGGAGAAGTTGTTGAAGAAAGAAGCTAAGTTTCAGTGGAATGATTATTGTTATTCTAGGAGTATAATTTCAAAGTTATTGTGAAGCCAAGGAAATTGAATACAGAACCAGACCATTTCTCGTGGATACTGATATGAGAAGATGTAGGGAACCTATAATATAGTTTACCATATGCACATTTATTCTTAGTTCAAATGGTAGATGATCATTTTGTAGAAATTGTACAATATTTTAGCACATGAGTACCTCCATCTAATATGATAGTAGAAAAAAAAAATAACTAGTGGTTAAAGCAACACATTATCAGTTGATCGCAGTAAATTTATACAAGTTGGGCATAGATGGGATACTATAATGATGTGTGATAGATCATGAGAGATTAATGATCCTCATAGAGGCACATCATGGAATTACAAGAGGTCATTATGCAGCAAAGGCTACAACACAGAAGATATTATGGGTAGGGCTATGGTGGCCCACCCTCCTTAAGGATGCAAAAGAATATTTTCATAGCTACAATGTTTACTAAAGAGTAGGAAGACCACCACTAAGGGATGAGATGACCTTGAATCTGTAACTTACCCTGCAAGAATTTGACAAATGGGCGGTGGATTTTGTTGGACTAATTAATCCACCAATGAGAAGACCATGATCCAGGTACATAATTACCTCGAAAGACTACTTGACAATACGGGTAGGGGAAAATATAGCTATATATTTCCACATGAAGACAAATCCCTAACTCTTATTCGAGAACATAGCTACAAGGTTTGGGTGTCCTAAAGTACTAATGAGTGACCAGGGGACTGAATTTTTGAACAAGACAACTACAAAATTGATAGAAAAGCTCCATATTCAACATCAGAAGAGCACTCATGACTCCATATCACTACAAGCTAATGGAACTATGGAGGCCTTCGATAAGATGCTGGAGAATGCATTGACCAAGGTGTGCAATGTAGGATTGGATGACTGAGATTTAAGGATCCCTGTAGTGATTTAGTATTATAGAACTACATGCAAGAAGTTGATAAGACAAACACCCTTTATATTAGCATATGATCAAGAAGCAGTCATGCTGATGGAGTTTATTGTACCAAGTCTATCCATTGTTGTGATGGAATACCTTATGTAGACCGACATAGTAGAAGAAATACTATCATAGTTACTAGTGTTATAGGAAGATCAATTTATTGCAGGGTTCCATCAACAAGTATAGAAGGCATGTTAAAATCCATGGCATGATAGACACATCAAGAAGAAGAAGTTTGAGATAGTATATCTAGCACTGCTATATGATAGTAAGTTCTTACAACACCCAGGAATGTTCAAGACACATTGGCTAGGTCCATACATGATTAGATATGTGACTGACGCATGTGTTGTTCAATTAGAATAGTTGGATGGACAAGTTGTGGAAGGAATAGTGAATGGGAGTTGGTTCAAAATGTATAGGGATGATTTTCCTTCCATGCACTAGGGGATATATGTACGCTAAATTGTATCATAGTGTATTATAGCAAGAAAAGGAAGAAAAAGAAAGAAAAACCATGTAAAATAGGAAAAAGTACAAAATTGGTTTTGAAAATCATTTGAAAGTTGAGAAGTCCAATAATTTAAGGTTATAAGGTGTAACACCCCCAACCACTAGTTGGGAAATGCCACTTAAAAAATTTCTCTAGTCATCATCTCTGATACCAATTTACCAGCAATTCCACCCAATTTTTCTGACACAACTCTATCATTAATTAGAATAGAAACATAAATTCCGCAACATGTAATTATATACTTATTCATAACAACATTACCCAAAATCATCACAGAATATACATGAAACATAAATAGCATAAACCCATAACAACAATTGCACAAATATTACTGCAAACCTAATCTTAACACACAATTGGCACTAATATTTTGAATAAAAGACACCAACTGTGGGTAGAACTTCCAAGTTCCTCCCAACCTTATACTGCATTATTCATAAATATCAATAGTGGGTCACCCCCGAGCTGGGGATAAACTCCACTTCAGTAAGTATTTCCAACCAGGCTAGACTATCTCTCTCAACAGGAACTCAGTTATAGGTAGCTCAAACATAGGTAACTCAATTACTGTAAAGTTTGTCACATATGCCAGTTTGCACTGACAACCTATAGTCTCTCATTCCCCACATGGCTTTCCCAACCTAGGAAGTGTGCCCCTTATCTGCTCAAAATTCCTTTAGCTACCCCACTTCCCTTCCATGGCTTCAACAAAAGGATAGACATGAAGTCTTTGAGCCTTGTCACTACGGTTTGGAACCTCGGGAAATGATTCCCAACAATTCTCTCACTTGGAGAGAATGAAACCTTCCATGGGAATGAAAACCCACCTCTTCAGTCCAACATCCCATGGGCCTAAAAACCCACCTCTTCAATCCAACTCTCCCAGCTAAGTCATACGTAGGTATCTACGACATAAACTAGCTTACTATTTAAGTAACAATCATCTCATGATAACAACCATCAGGTTCACTCACTGAACATTTATATGACATAGAAGTCGACTCAATGGCATAGCAGTTGGCTTCCCCCTCGATGAAATAATGCCATAATGGACTCCAGAAAAACTGTTTGACTGCATGTTCCCAACTTGACACCTTTCAGGTCGAGAACTACCTTTAGGCCACAACATTTTCCCAACTTGACACTTGTCATGTTTAGAACTTCCTTTAGCCACTTTTCCCCTCCTTAGGAACTAGGATATAATAATATTTCCTAGCTTTACACTTTTTAATAAATAATAATAAAATATTTATTTTTGGGTTTAAGCCCCCTTTAATCCACCCCCCTTGACCTCATCTAGTGGAGTTTAATCCCCTCGAACTCTTTTACATGGCCAGTCTGCTACAAGGATGTATTTTCCTTAAATTGCATGTGATTACATTTACATCTCAATACAAAATTATTGATATTTTTCATCCAGGATCACTAGCCTCAAAATATACAGCTAGCACACTAAAACCAGTGTGCATAGAACTTATGGATTGCGCACATTCTTTCCTCAGTGCACCAACCTCGCGCCCTTTCACAGGTGCACGTTACATATTGACTTACATACAAAATGATTCTATGCCCTTCAAAAACCTACACACTAAACCAGTGTGCAATGAATCAAGGGTTACACACCTATTCCTTTCATGCACCATCCCTTCATGCTAACACTTGCACGCATTGCATTCATTAAGTTGTTTCACTTTTAGTGCGTCATTCTTGTGTATTTACATAGGTGCATGCCAAACATAAAAATGCACATTGTTTCATTATACAACTATGCACACTCCGTTGATGTGAGCTCTTGGTGCACTAACTTAATGCGCGAAGAATCAAACCAATATACTTTATACTTCAGCTCACTATATTATAAGTAAAGTATAATTGCATTGATATTTACACTTGGGGATCGGTCTAGGGGAATTACAATCCCCTTCCCCTTATTTATGCAATGTCCTCAGTGCAGTACATACACAAGTGCAATCAAAATTTCAAAAGTTCTAAAAAAGATGTGGGTATTCTGCCCACATAGCATTCTCATTCTCCCAAGTTGTATCCTCATTAGCATACTAGGTCCATTGGACCTTTACTATCCCTATGGCTCGATTCTAGAGTTGTTTGATCTGTTGATCCTATATGCGCACTAGATGCACTTGAAAACCGACTTCTTGTTTCACCTGAATCACATTCCAATCAACGACATGATTAGTATCAGGTATATATATTTTAAGCAATGATACATGGAATACATTATGAATATGCATTGATGCAGGAAAGGAAATCATATAAGCTATAGGACCAATCCTTTCCAGGATTTCAAATGGCCCACAAAATCGAGCTGCCAACTTTGATAAATTTCCCAACTTAAGGGAAATTTTGTTGGCATTTACATTCAGAAATACATGATCACCCACATTAAATTCCCTATGGGTTATGAATTTATCAGCATAAATTTTCTTCCTGTTCTACAAAGTCTTTAAATTATGCTTATTTTTTATCATCTGCTCTTCCATTTCTCTAAGTACTTCTGGTCCAACTACTGCACGGTCTGTTGGGTTATCCCAACTGAATAGTGTGTTGCATTTTCTACCATAGAGTGCCTCAAATGGTCTCATCTTTAGGGATGCTTGGTACCCATTTTTGTAAGAAACCTCCACCAAGTGTAGATAATCCTCCCATTTGGATGGTTTATCCATGACATAAATTCTTAGCATATATTCAATTACTTGATTCACCATTTCTTTCTTCCCATCTAAATCTAGATGATAAGATGTACTAAAATGCATATTTGTTCCAAATCCATTGAACAATCCTTGCCAAAATTTTGAAGTAAATTTTGGATCTCTGTCAGACACAATTGTATTGGGAAATCCATGTAATCGACCTATTTCTCTCAGATAGATATAATCTATGTTAGCTACCTTGTGAGTAAGATTTACTGGAATAAAATGGGAAGCTTTGGTAAGCTTTTCCACCACCACCATGATGGAATCATGTTGCCTGTTAGTTCTAGATAGCATAGTGATAAAATCCATTGTTACCACTTCCCACTTCCACTCAAGAATGGGTAATTGTTGTTGCAGTAAATTTGGATGTCTATGTTCATCCTTGACCTTTTGACATGCCAAACACTTGGCAATAAACTCAACAACTTCTTTCTTCATGTCTCACCAATAATATTGACTCTTGATAGGTACAATAGATTTATGGTAACCTGGGTGTCCAACATAAGGTACAATATGCATTTCTCCCAATATCATATTCTTCAATTCCCAATAATTTGGCACATAAATTGTTCCTCTATATCTGAGAATTTCATCACCTTCCAGCTTATAGTCTTCAACTTTCTATTGTAAATTACCTTGTTGAAGCTTTTCCTTAAACTCCATATATTTCTAATCTGATTTTGTAGCATCTATATTTTTATCTTTCAAGTTTGATTGACACATATTAATGGTTGTAACATGCATCGCATGTACCCTCCTATTGAGTGCATCAGTCACCTTGTTCTTTTTACCTTTGATATGCATTATATCAAAATCATATTCACTGATGAAATTTAACCACCTGCTTTGCCTGCCATTTAGAGTTGGTTGTCCAAACAAGTATTTCAGACCACACTGGTATGTCCTCAACTCAAATATCTTCCCATGAGGTAGTGCCTCCACATATTCAGGGCATGAACTATGGATGCCAACTCCAAATCATGAGTTGCATAATGTCTTTCATGCTCCTTCAGCTTCCTTGATTCATAACATACCACATAACCATTCTAACTAAGGAATCCACCTAGTCCTTCTTTACATGCATCAATGCATACACTGAAGTCTTTAGTTGGATCATCAATCCTCAGTATTGGAGAACTTGTTAATAAATTCTTCAATTGTTGTAAACTTGTTTCACAATCATGTGTCCACTCAAACTTCACATCCTTCTTCTGCAAAGAAGTGATTGGATGCATAATCCTTGAGAATCCCTCAATCAATATTCTGTAGTAACCTACAAGGCCCATGAATGATCTTACCTCATATACATTCCTTGATCTTGGCTAATTTACAATAGCTCTTATCATTTTTGGATCTTCTGTTATTCCCACCTTGGAGATTATATGGCCCAAATAATGTCTTTGCTTCTGGTAAAATGAGCACTTGCTCAATTTGGAATACAATTGATGCTCCTTTAAAACCTATAACACCATTATCAAGTGTTTCTCATGTTCTTCTTCATATTTAGAATATATCAAAATTCCATCCAAAAAGACAATGACAAACTTGTCCAAGTAATTTACGAATACACCATTAATGAGACACGTGAAGAAAACTAGTGCATTTGTTAAACCAAAGGGAACCACTGTGAAATCATAATGTCCATACCTTGTTCTAAAATTAGTCTTGTAGATATCTTCTTCTTTCATTCTTAGCTGATGGTATCCTGACCTAAGATCAATCTTAGAGAATATGTTTTCCTCTTTCAGCTGATCAAAAGGGTCATCTATCCTTGGTAAAAAATACTTGTTCTTCATAGTTACTTTGTTCAATTGCCTGAAATCAATACAAATTCTCAATTTTCCATCCTTTTTCCTTACAAAAAATACATGGGCACCCCAAGGTGACACACTTGGGTGTATATACCCCTTCTTCAGAAGTTATTCAATTTTCATTTGCAATTCCTTCATTTCAGGTGCACTCATCATGTAAGGAATCTTTGATACTAGAGATGCTTTGGGCATCAGATTGATAGAGAAGTCAATATCTATTTTTGGTGGAAATCCTAGTATTTCATTGAATACATCTTCAAAATATTTCATGACTGCATATTCTTCAATATATTCCACCTTATCCTTAGGTGTCTCCTCCATCTGCACGACAAATATTTGACACCCTTTTCTGTAACTATTCTTCAGTTGCAAGGCTGAAATTTCTTTGACAGTTACTACTCTGGGAATTCCTTTTACTCTCCTTAAGTTGCCTTCCTCATCCAAGAAACTAAATGCTTTGTTATAACAATCTAAGATAACATGGTGTTGATCTAGCCAATCCATACCAATTAAGTAGTCATAGGAACCTAAAGGTATGATGTTCAGATCTGTGCCTATGTTCATTCCATTCATGTTCATTGAACATGCTTTGACCATCTCATTAATCTTTCTTTTATCTCTTGTATCTAGTTGCACCATCCAAGTTTTTCCAAGTTTGCTTCTTGGAAAATGAAATCTTTCCACAATATTAGGGTCTAGATAACTATTAATAGCTCATGAATCAATTAAAATAGCAATGGGATTATTATCAACCTTACCTTAATCTTCAATCATGTGCAATTGAAACTCATATTTCTTGTTGTCCTAGGCTGCATAGATCTTAGGTACACTTCTTCCTATGTCCTCCACTATTTTATCTTGTTGTGTGTTGCGAACAATACTCACTCTTTCACTAAGATGAGGGAAATCTATGTACATATGGTCTCCTTTACAACCCCAACATTCCATAGGTTGTTTCCTTGGAATTTTCCCCAATGGCTCTATTATTCTGGATTCTTTAGTAGCTGGTTGTTCCTGATAGTTATTTATGAAGAATGGTGTCTTATTCCCATTCTTCCTCTATTGAATCTTTCTTTTCTTCTTGTCTTCCCAAGCTTTCTGGTAAGATGCGTTCCCTTTTTTCTTCTCATAAAGGCACTTATCCCTTCTTATAGTTTACCTCAATGTTTTGGGATGATCATATTGTATTATGTCATTGATAAATGGTGGCAGACCACTCAAATATCTCTGAATATTAACTTGCTCATCTTTGATATGGAAACATATTTCAGTAGTTCTAAAAACCTTCTTTCATACTCATATATAGTCATACTCCCAAGCTTGAGTTCAAAGAAATATTTTATTTTCTTGCCATAGTGCCTCTTATTCAAACATTTCCTTTGAAGATGTCTCTTGAATTCTCTCCAAGTCACTTTCTTCTCATAAATGTGCTCTACTTGCACATATTGGTCGCACCACATTGATGCTTTTCCCTTGAGTTGATAAATATAAATTCTACCCTCTGCCAATGAAGAGTAATTGTGCAACTGGAAATACTTTCTCATATTTAGAAGCCAAGTTTCTACATCCTCATCCTTCTTATGTTCACCATCAAAATTAGGAGGTTTGATTTTATTCCTTTCCCCTTGTATTTCATCCACCCTGGCCTTCTTAGGTTTCTTAATAGGACTTGAACTACTGCGTTCTCTCCTAGTGGAATGTCTTGGAGAGTAATGGTGTTTTCTGCCAGCACTTATTCTATGCACTGATATTCCCCTCTTATCATGGAGCCTATAGCTTCCTGATCTTCTTGACTCAATATTCTTATCCATTTTCTTCTCAATTATGTCCAAGCTCTGCATCAACTTAATTTTGAAGTCTTCATGTAGCTCACTGGCTTTCATAGGCCTCTCATTTTCATCTTTATGAATCAAGACATCCCTCTGCAAACTCTTTATGGTTTCCACCAAGTTCATGCTTTTTTCCTTACCTTCTCCATGTCCATTGGAATTTGTAACTTCATTACCCATATGGACATACATTCCTATGATCTCTTCTTCATGATTAAAAATACCCTACACATATTCTATGAATCTAAACTTTGACACAAGCTTTCATCTTGCAAAGACAAACTTAGTGCATTTTACCGAGCATCAATATATTGTGCACGCCACATGTTATACATGGCACAATGCCACACTTTAGTGCATATACCCTGAACATCCTTATTTTCTGCTTAAAGTCGAATGTTCAATTCGCATACCTATGCAACATCATTTCTCCACACTATTGACTCCACATAGCAGTACTCAGTTTTTAGTGTGGATACCTACACATATTATTCTCTTGTGCACCATTTCTTCTTAGTGTGCACACTACTCTCGACACTTGACTAATTTTTTTATAATTTTCACTGTAGAAATTGGGGCCTTTGATCAATTCTCAACCAATTTTCACCATGGACATTTTGTATTCATGAAATTTGTTCAATTTCACTTCCGTATACTTAAATTCAACCTCTGCACAACAATTCTTGAGCGTGCCACTGGTTGACATTTCTGGCCTGAATTTTCCCAAATCCTTCATAAATTTAGCAACCAAAATTGGGCCTTTTACCCAATTCCTCTCAATTGCTTCAAATTTTCGTCATGGACGCAATAAAACTTGAAAATTCGGCCAGTCCCAAATTCAATTCTCTACGAAAACTTCTTTGACATGATGTTAACCTTGTCCATCCAGGCTCAGTGTTGTAAACTGGGCTCTAATACCTATTTGTAACACCCCTAGCCACCAGTTGGGAAATTCCACATAAAAACTTTCTCTAGTCATCAATTTTGATACCAATTTACCAACAATTCCACCAAATTGATCTGACACAACTCTTTCATTAATTAAAAAAAGAACATACATTCTGCAACATGTAATTATATACTTATTCATAACATAATTACACACAATCATCACAGAATATACATGAAACATAATAGCATAAACCCATAACAACAATTTCATAAATATTATGACAAACCTAATTTTAACACACAATTGGCACTTATATTTTGAATAAAAGACACCAAATGTGGCCATACCTTTTACGTTCCTCCCAACCTTAGACCGCACTGTTCATAAATATCAAAAGTGGGTCACCCCTTATATGGGGCTAAAATCCACTTGGGTAAGGGTTCCGAACTAGGATAAAGTATCTCACTCGAAATGAATTCATTTATAGGTAGATAATACACAGGTAACTGAATTATTGTAAAGTTCATCACATATGCCAATTCACACTAGAAGCTTATGGTCTCTCATTCCCCACATGCCTGTCCCACCCCAGGAAGTGTGCCCCTTCTCTTCTCAATAGTCCTTTGGCTGCCCCACTTCCCTTCCAAGGCTTTAACAACAGGTTTGTAAAGCCTAACTATTTTTTAGGACTCGAATAAATAAATATTTTCTATAATCTCCTACTTTAATGACTAAAATTTAGTTTAGCATTTATTTCATGATTTTATTATACCAGGAATAAACAACAACAACATAATAGTGATAACAACATAATAACAATAGAAGAAAAAACATAATAACAACAACATAATGATAATAGTTCAATTGGTAAAATACATACCTCAACCTACAGGTTGGTTGATTCGTCCTCTGGTTCACTTGTTCTTATGATTTCCCAAACTGCCCAACTGAACATTAACCACCCAACCAACTAGGAACAACCTCTCTGGCTCCCTAGCTCTAGGAATCCTTGCAGTTTTTTGGTCCCCAAGCCCAAAGTTCGCAGCAACAATAATGCCCTATGAGAGTTCCCAAAACAACTCGTTCTCCCAATTTTCCTCCTCCTCTTCCACCTCTTCCATAATTTTCCAAAAAACAAATGAGAGCCCTCTCCAAGTCCTCTTCTCTCTTCCTTATCCTCCCCTCTCATTCAATTCCCCAAGTACCTTATCCCCATCATTAATTCCCCAACAACCTTATCCCTTCATTAATTACTTCACCTACCTTTTAATAATAAAATAATAAAAAGACCATTTAATTTATTTTAATAATTAATTAAATTTAATTTAAAAACTATGATAAACAATTAATCAAATTAGGTTGTTACATATACCCACCCTTCAAGTAACTTCATCCCGAAGTTAGAGTAATTTACAATACAAGGGTAACAACACATGATTCATACATCCACATCAAATAAGAAACAACATCAATTTAAAACACTTATACATACTAGTGTACATGTGCAAGGCATGCATGTATAGCTAGCACATATAGGACTCACAGATGTACTAATGAAAATAATTGTCACACCTAAAGTAATTCTTGTATGTGTCTAATCCAATCAACAAGACCATTCATTTCATAAAATATAGTAAACCATTTAAAATGTTTGTGAAATCCCTCAATTACAATAATTTACCACAAGCAACATTAACTTAGATAATTGTAGTTCAATTAAGTAAATATAAACATACATATATACATATTTTTCAAAATGAGGAAATCAAGAAATTCTACCATAATGTGAAAGGCCCACACACTCTCAAATACTTGTAGTCATCCTTCCTCCCTGACCTACTTCCATCTTTCATCCCTATCCTTCCTCTGCTAGACTATATTGGAGCATCAACTATATTGACCTAACCCCAAATAGAATCCATAAGAGGAAGTGTCAACTCTCTTGACCAAGCTTCCCCAACAAGCATTTGGAAGCCATCATCACATGTCTAGGGGAGCGTGAGATAACACCATCCTCCCATGACTCCAGGTTTCAGAGGATACACAGTGGGAAATGCCTCCACCCCTCCTAATAGAACTAGGGTCAAGACCCTACCATGGACCATACAATGGCACTGTGTTGTTGGGAATTTTGTCATCGTATATTCAATTTTAGTTAGTCTTGCCACCTAAAAAACCTGCACTTGTCCACATCTCATAGCAATGCATTTGAACCAATATAATTTCACATACAAGATTCATACCATATTGTTTCTTGGTCAATGTTCATGACATCAACCTTTTATCATCATTATTATCTGGCTATTTCATATCCTATTGATCTATAGATTAGTCTATAACACAAAACCATATATATACATGCATTATCATCATATAAATACATTTAATCATAATCTCAATCTGATATCCACGTACCAACAACTTTAAATGTAAACATTTTCAAGTTAGAATTAGATTTCAGAATATCCATCATAATTCAAATAACGTTAAACATCCATAGAATTGACATTCATATAGGTTCATATGTCTTAAAAGTTCACGTGTATCATTAATATTTTCATAGTGAATAGAAAATAAAGATGATTAGGCCTTAAGTAATTCTAGTTCTCTAAGTCAAAAGGTGGCATTATATACACCCAACCTTCAGGAAAACATATTCCCGAGGTGGTCAAAAAAGTGAGGGATGATCTCTTCATAAGTTCTCTGCATCCTCCCAAGTAGCATATCATGGGATATACTTGTCCCACTAGACCTTAACTTGGTCTACCAAATGGTTCCTGATCTGTCAGATCCTATGGTCCTATATGCGTAACGGTTCGACCATGAGGGTTCCTGCATATGATACCTGCAATTCCTTCCAATTCAGTTTATGATATTTGTCAACAACATAATGACGTAGAACAGATACATGAAAAACATTATGAGTTTTATGCAAGTGGTGTGGTGGTATGAGATTATAAGTAATGGGTCCAATTCTCTCTTGTATTTTGAATGGTCCTATAAATCGAGGTGACAACTTTGTCCCCTTACTGAACCGAATGGTACTCTTATTAGGCTTGATACGAATGAAAACTTGATCTCCCACTTTATAAATTCGATCAATACTATGTGTATGAGTATAATGTTTTTGTCTATCTTTTGCTTCCTTTATTCGTTGCCTACTCTAAATCACCTGTTTCTCCATCTCTTGAATCAATTCTAGCCCAACTGTCACTCTATATTCTAACCTTTCCTAATGCAACAGTGTTCTGCATGGCCTTCCATACAGAGCTTCATAGGGTGGCATTCCAATGGAGCTATGGAAACTGTTATTGTAGGCAAACTTTACCAAAGGTATGTACTTCTCTCAATGGGTTTGATTATCCATAACATACATCCTAAGCATATCTTCCATAACCTAATTTAATCTCTTAGTTTTCCCATCTGTTTCGATGCTAAGCCTTAATATTGGCTCATTACCCCTTAATTGGGGCATATTATATTAGTAATGTTATTTTATTTATGTCAGCTTTAGGCCATTAGTTGTTATTATACCTCCTAGTCTCCTATATATACCAAGGAGACATTTTCATTTTGAATTATCTTGTACTTGAACATTTAAGTGGGGTAAAAGGAGGTTTCCCCCTCGAAGAGGCTTATTATCTAAAATTATCTCTTTTTCAAGGCGTTGAGTACTTTTTCTGAGGTTTTTCTATGCTATATTGATATTTGGTTCTTAACATATGGTATCAGAGCTCAAGGTCTTGGGGTTTCGCTGCTACATCTAAGACACCTTGGAATTTTTGCTATAAATTTTTTTGTACAATGTTTCAAAAGGAACGGCTTGGAGGATATTTAGTAAATAGATCAAGGTACGTTGGGTTCAAATTTCAACTCCGGAGGCCTTATACTTTTGGAGAAACAACCTATACAAGATAGGGTTCTAGAATCATCCCAGACTGAGTCTTTTATACAAAAGCATCCAGAGTTACTCAAACGTTGCGAAAAACACTTGTCTCAAGGGGAGGGGCATACTAAGCCCTAATATTGGCTCATTACCCCTTAATTGGGGCATATTATTGTTATAACCCTAAATTGCACTATCCCTGCTTACCTGGCATCAGTCCTACTCATGCCTCTTCCTAGCCAAAGCCATGCTGAGCAATTCCTCAAAAAACCACTTAAATCAAGGAACCCACGTCCTAACCTTTCACTGGGCATGGGCAACCGCTTGCTATCCTCATACTGCACGCGGGCATCCGCGGGCTAACCCAAAACAGCCCGCGAGTACCTAACAAAGCAAACAATCAGGAAAGTTTCCGCCGGGACACGAGGCTTTTTGTCAGTTAACTGGAAATCTGAGCCATGCATGGCCAAGAGTTCGCCAAAAACCCTAGCTCCTTCTAGCCTATAAAAGGAGGGATAGGGGTACTATTCAAAGGAGGAAAATCATAGCAAAGAAACTCTGCCAAATTGCCAAGCCAGTTTTGTCCCAACTCTTTAGCCTTGCCTCAAGCTTTAGGAGAAAATCAAGAAGCAGCAGTTGGAGGACAAAAAGATGAGGAAGAGCCCAGGATCAGGATCGTGGAACAGTGACCAGCCTCAGAAATCATTGTAAGTTGGTTCATATTGAAGTTAATGAAAAAGATACTTTTCCTGTCCCGAATACATGAGTCTCATCGATGTTATTTGATTCATGTTTTATCTCTAACCCCCTAGTAGATCAGTAGCATGCATGCATAGTATTGTCTTGATTGCAGGAAGCTTTGTGGAAGGAGCAGTAGCAGCAAGGAGATAACAACTCAACGGAGGATCTACTTCAACCGTCGAAAAAAGGTTGGTTAATTCTTCCCATGTTTGCCTGAGAAAAGGGATTGAGATTTTGGGTAGAAGGTTAAAAGTTAAATCTTGAGGGTCATGATCTACGTATAAGTTTAGAGCCCTAGCTTATTAGTCCGTAGGGTAGAATACCCCACAACAGAATTGGCGACTCAACTGGGGACATTTTTACTCTTAGGGTTTCCGGGTTTGGTGAAAGATCTTTTGGTAGTTTAAAGAATTAAGTTTCAGTTTCTTTGCTGTTTTTTGTTTTCTATTAGTCGAAAGCTAGCAGAGAGCCTGGTTATTAATACCAGTTCTCTTTGACTGATGCTCGACATTTTCTTTTCGGAACACACAGAGGTACCCGCGGCCTGCAGAAGGCCTGCACGCGGGTAACCCGCGCCCTAACTGTCTATAGCACGCGGGTATCCGCGGGCTATAGTGGTTTCAGTAGCGTATAGTTTTCAGGAAGCTAAAGAGGCAGTCCCCTCTTCCTCTGTCAGAAGTTTACCTTCTTAGGGGGATTTCTGGATCCTGTCTGGGTTCTGTTGGTTTATTGTCTTGTTCTTCAGTCTGTCTTGCAAGTGTCGACAATAGATTTAATATTACTGAGATAGTTTTTGCCTCAGCAGTTGGCCAGAAGCCTATCTGACATTCTCTCTCCCCGGCTCTCCGGTGCTAGAGAACGAAGATTGAATGCCCTGCTTTCCTGTGTAGTCATATCTTGGTGATAGTGTCGGCCATTCTTTGCATTTTTTTTTTCTTGTTTGCAAATTTTCTTTTGTTTTTTCTGTTAGAGTGATAACATCTCAGCTTGTCACAGACTGTGGTTGTCAGTACCAGAAGCCTTTTTCAGGACTGGACTGTCTGTGTGTGATTTTATCTTGGTTTTTAGACATACCCACGGCCTGCTTAGGGTTAGCCCGCAGGTACCCGCGCTCTGTAGTGGAACAGCACGCGGGTACACGCGGGCTGTCTTGGTGACAGTCGCGGGTCTGTTAGAAAG
>JASDQU010739137.1:151850-164312 GCA_032191745.1 Picea mariana
TATGTCTCTTGTCCGCATACCCGGCCATCCTGAACGTCCAATCAAGTCTTTGTTCGAAGTCACTGAAGCCTTCAGTCCGATCATCAAGATTATCAAGTCCAAAACCGACGAGCCGTCGAAGACCTCTGGGTAGTGCAGTCGTACATTCATCTTACACTCCTACCCAAGTTAAGAAGATTTTGAAGTTGTTTCTCGAGCCCTGAAGTACAGCCATCAGGCCAAATCAGCTTCTGAGAGATGGATACTTTCCTTGTATATCTTTCTGATTTCGAGATGTAGCTCCGCTGTGTATTGTTCGCGGCTACTCTTTATTTATATGACATGGATCTACAATGTATTTGATTGGTAGCCATGCGGTCTATTTTATCCCGAGCATGGGTATGCCCGCCTCGGTGAGACATTTGATATTTTTGCAGACGGCACTTCCCGATTCCTGATTCTTGGGCTCACTTATTCAGCATATCAGTACAGATTGGTAAAGAATTGGTAATGTATTTTGGCCATCAGATGCTCTTCTGACCTCACACATTAGGGGGCATCTGTTATAACCCTAAATTGCACTATCCCTGATTACCTGGCATCAGGCCTACTCATGCCTCTTCCTAGCCAAAGCCATGCTGAGAAATTCCTCAAAAAACCACTTAAATCAAGGAACTCGCGCCCTAACCTTTCACTAGGCGCGGGAAACCGCTCGCTGTCCTCATACTGCACGCAGGCATCCGCGGGCTAAACCAAAACAGCCCGCGGGTACCTAACAAAGCAAAAAATCAGGAAAGTTTCCGCCAGGAAACGAGACTTTTTGTCAGTTAACTGGAACTCCGAGCCATGCATGGCCGAGAGTTCGCCAAAAACCCTAGCTCCTTCTAGCCTATAAAAGGAGGGGTAGGGGTACTATTCAAAGGAGGAAAATCATAGCAAAGAAACTCTGCCAAATTGCCAAGCCAGTTTTGTCCCAACTCTTTAGCCTTGCCTCAAGCTTTAGGAGAAACTCAAGAAGCAGCAGTTGGAGGACAAAAAGAAGAGGAAGAGCCCAGGATCAGGATCGTGGAACGGTGACCGGCCTCAGAAATCATTGTAAGTTGGTTCATATTGAAGTTAATGAAAAAGATACTTTTTCCATCCCGAATACATGAGTCTTATCGATGTTATTTGATTCATGTTTTATCTCTAACCCCCTAGTAGATCAGTAGCATGCATGCATAGTATTTTCTTGATTGCAGGAAGCTTTGTGGAAGGAGCAGCAGCAGCAAGGAGATAACAACTCAACAGAGGATCTACTTCAACCGTCGGAAAAAGGTTGGTTAATTCTTCCCGTGTTTGCCTGAGAAAAGGGATTGAGATTTTGGGTAGAAGGTTAAAAGTTAAATCTTGAGGGTCATGATCTGCGTATAAGTTTAGAGCCCTAGATTATTAGTCCGTAGGGTAGAATACCCCACAACAATTATATTAGTAATGTTATTTTATTTATGTCAGCTTTAGGTCATTCGTTGTAATTATACCTCCTAGTCTCCTATATATACCAATGAGACATTTTCATTTTGAATCATCTTGTAATTGAACATTTAAGTGGGGTAAAAGGAGGTTTCCCCCTCGAAGAGGCTTATTATCTGAAATGATCTCTTTTTCAAGGCGTTGAGTACTTTTTCTGAGGTTTTTCTATGCTATATTGATATTTGGTTCTTAACATTCGGGATGATATTTTGTGGTTAATTTCAACTGAGTTCCTAACACTAACTGCAAACTTTTCCAAAACCTAGATGTGAATTAGGAGTCCCTATATGAAATGATATTCTTGGGTAACCTGTGCAGATGGATCACTTCACTTATAAACACGCGTGCCACATCAGTGACATCATAAGTGTCTCTAACCAAAATAAGATGAGCACTCTTGGTCAACTTGTCAATTATCACAAGAATGGCATTGTGTCTTTGCGATGTGAGTGGCAATCCCACAACAAAATCCATAGAAATGACTTCCCACTTGGGCATAGGAACATCATTGTTTATAATTAAAATCGTCAATGAATTTTTTCCTGCAAAGTGTTGCTAAATCCTATTATTATAAAAACTAAATAAAACTAGTAGGTGGGACCCACTTGTATTATTGAAGATCAGATCTATTCACATTTGATGCTTGTGATGATGTGCGACACGACTTACATGGTTGATGAGATCTTGTTGTTATTGGCTATGATTTGAGCTTATGAAGTGTTGGTTCTTTATGTTACTATGGCCTATGCTATTCATTGATATCATTGCTATCTGTTCTTATGGCACCTACAAAACAAACATGTTAGTGAAAATACATAAAAGAAGGTTTAGAGAAAGGAAAAAATACTATAACAAATGCAAAAGAAAAGGATCTAACTCTACAATTTTATTATACCACATATATGAAAGGTTAAAATGGTTATGGTTAGACACTAGCTAGAAATTTAATGGTCATGCGATTTAATTGAGATTATATGGTCGATATACATATGGTATATTTTGGAAGAACGGGATATGGATGGTGCTTTTTAAAAAAGTGACAGACACTAATGGTTATGCAATTTAACTATGCTATATGGTATGTGGTTGTTTTATGTATGGTATAAGTTAAGGAATATGATGGTCGTGCTATTAGCTTTTAATGAGGTGATGGTTTCAATACATGGTCTGATTAATGGTGTTAATGAAGAACCTGTTAGCATGTACTAAGGAGTTAATGGATTGTGGGTGGAGGCAACGTGCATTTACTGCATGCCACCTTTATTCCTTCTATTGGCTGCCACCCTAGTTGGGCTATTGTTCATCCTTGTTGTTGTGCTTATGCTCCGATATCCTATCAGAGAGGAACCACTCAGCCATATCTCATTTTTAAGGTGATTGAATCACAGGTACATATTTTTTTTGGGCATCCATGAGTCTGCTCTGTTTAAGAAATGGATATTGGCTTGAATGTATGAGTTGTGTTTTCCTTAAGTACTTCAACTGTGTAAAATTGTGTTTTTGGAATGAGTTGTCGGTGGGTTTCCCTGTGATAAATATCGAAAGTTACATTGTATTAAGCCATCTTGGGTGTTAGCAGCCATAGGTTCTCTCTGTGATCTTTGCTGGTTTAGTTGGATAGTTTTTTTGGTTTTGGTTGCCTGGTTGTCCTCACCCGTTCACATCAATATGTCCAGTCTCTGACATTTATGGGTTTAGCATTTGGAGGCACTCTGTGTCACTGTGTCTTGTTCACTTTGGAATTGATTGATTTCACCACTAAAGGTCACGAAATGGGTTTTCCTGTTCTTACTCATCCCTGTCTTCACCTCAGTGTTGTGGTTGTTTTAGCAAAGATCCACGAGGGTTACACCCTATGTGTGTCAAGTACCATTACCGATTGAGTTAGAGCCTCACTTTTCTGTTGTATCCCTCCTGTCTCGGGAGTTTTTATATGTCCATGAATAATTTGTGGTTCTCTCTATGTATGCACCATTTCTATCAGAGGTTTTTCACCATTGAAGGGAGTTGGCCCTATCTTATAATGTGTTAGTCACAGTGAAAAACCTTAACTCTAAAAGCTTGAGGTTTGATATAGAACATCGTCATGGCTTGTCAGGTTTACTGCTTGGTTATTGTTTAATGGTTGTGCATTGTCGAAAAAAAATGGGATACAGCCTCACCCAGTTGGTTATGTGACAAACATGTTTGGTTTTGGTACCTAGTCACTCCCTGTTTATTACAATGGACAAACCCTACATTGTTAATTGGGCAGTCCAAAAACATAGTCACTCTCCTAGTGTTCGTAACCCAGTATTGTTTAAATTGAGAAGGTTACAACCTCACTTCATATCAATGCGGGTATGTGTGGTTTCCATGACATGGTAGGTCGGTTGTTGATTTTTCCAACAGTCCATGTATAAGCTCAACATTGAATTTGTTGATTGGTTGATACATCGCTTGTGTCTTTTTGCACTAAGATTATTTGGATGTTTGATTTGGCATTGTTTACGATTTCTAAATAATGCTCACACATACCGTATTTGTAGGTCTGGTGTTCCTACACCATGAATAAATGATCATTGTAATAATGAGTTGTTTTGTTATGGCCAAACAGTTATTGCAACCCGGACAACTATAGAAAATCCTTCCACTATATGCATTACGATTATGTGATTGCATAAGCCCTAGTTTTACACAACATGGTTGGTGGAAATTTGATCAATTTGAAGCAATACTGTGTTAGATAGATAGCTTGGCTCGATGGTTAAGTTAATATTGTGACTGTGTTTCTAAAAATTTAAATGGAAATGTCACATCGTGGTGTTTTTGGGTGGCTTCCCACTGTGTATAATATGGATGTTTTGGGTTCCACACTCATAGGTAGTCACAAAGTTTAATCATGAATTTGTTGCATTTCGATTGTTTGTCTTATGAAGGCATGCATGTTGTTGATACCTCATCATGATGGACAACCCAACATGTTAGAGTCACATTGAATTGGGCTTGCACAGTGACTGAATTACACTTGCACAATTGAATTATTATGTGCATAGTTTTTTTTTTAAATGGTGGCTATTGTCTATCTGTTTAAATGACGATCCAGTTTTTTGCAATTTTAGTATAGATTATTTGGCTGACTCCCATCATGTATGTTTAATGAATGTCATGAATTTTAAAAGATGAGCCCAATTACAGCGACAGTATAACTTCATTGTAATTTTTGAAACATGTCTTTGGGTATATTTGATGATTGAAGAAATGTGTGTGAATTGGTTGTATTTGATAATTAGAAGATTGGAAATGGTTACTATCATACATTGGGAATTTTTATAAGATGCAAATTGGATAAATGAAAGGAACATAACTTGCTTATAGATTGTGTAGAATGCATATTGTCTTATGATGATACTGTGTGGACATTTGATTATGAACAATGAACTAGTTAAACACACAGTAATTATTATTTGGTCACAATGATCAATTAGTTAGTGCATCTCCTTTCACAGAATGTTTTATGGACTACTTAATTAATTCTATGAACAATAATCACTATTTTCCCTTCCATTATTTCATTTTCTGCTAATTACAAATCCCATCGCTTTCCCATATTCATTTTTCACTAACTGTTCTAAGATTGATTACAGTCAAGAGAATTTTGGTCTTAAAGCAGTTGAAAGTGGCAGTGTCTTGTTTGGATTACAGTGATGTTTTATTGGTTTGATTTACAGTTGATTGTTGTTGCTATTGAGAAGTAACCATGATCTTCTCCCCCTCATGATATCATGTTTCTCTCAATACAAACCCCTTGCATAACCCATAACCTTTTTTACCCCCTGCTCATTGATAAAAAATAAAACAATTTGTATGGATTGGATTGCATGATTCTGATACATTGCTGAGCCAAATCTGTTTAATATTTTTAAGAGTTGTCATGTATGGTTATTTAAAAGACTATTTTCTAATCAATCATGTATGCAGGAATGCGTTTTTGCAGTCGAAGTAGCCATGGCTGAGGAAACAGAGGTGGAGGTAATTGGAACAGAGGCTCAAGAAGGCCAAGGTTCTCCATACATTTTGATGATGATTCACAAGAGCTTGGCCAATTGTTTCAGGACGGATTTTTCAATTGGGTTGGGTAGGGAGTGGTCCAATCTAGGCATGAAAGGCCTCCTTTCCAAGTCCTGCAAGCCCTCAGTATCCCCATACCTCCTCACATCTTACTGCAACCCAAGGTTCTTGAAAATGATGGATGGCAGGATATTGTCCACCCGACAGTATCCCAACGTCGTAGCTGGCCCAATTTGTCCTTGCCTGATGCTCCTCCTATTAACCCCATTGTTCAATATGCCCCTGACCACTCACCAGTGCAATCCTCCCATGATAGCAAGAGATTGAAAACTGAGGCCCACCATGCCCTTGATAAAGGAAAATCCATTGCTGCCCCTTCCTCACTCTGTAATGGCTCTGACAAATCCATGTCTTCCCGGATTTATTTGAGTGATGATTTTTCCCCACATGATTAGCGATATTAGGCCTAAAGGATCTGCACATCCAAGGGAAAATTCAGAAAAATCGAAAGGTGACAACAACAATCAAGGAAAGATTGCATCACAAAGTGGGAAATATGGCTTTTGAGTTTTTATTTTTATCCATTGTTGATGACAGTTGACTTCAATAATTTTTGGACAACATGTTTTGTTTTGGATACATGAGTAATATTTTTTGAAAATAATTTCAAATATCATGAGATAAATTTTCAAATATGAATATGTGAATGGGAGTCACAAGGATGTGTCTTTTTCTTAACTAACTAGTTATGTTAAGATTGTTATGAGCTAAAGGGAGTCACAAGGGGTCCCACCTACTAGTTATTATTTATTTATAACCCTTATTATGATTATTACTTATCCCCATAACTAAATTTGGTTAAGTCTTTTAATTAACTTAACTAATGAGTTGGTTCAACTACTTCAACCAATTCTAATTTGTTTGAAAGCGAAAAGCAAAGGGAGGAACATGAGGAGGATAGAAGAAGAAGCATACTAAGGTTTTCTCTTTGAGTTTATGTTGAGATAGTTCAGTTTTCATTCATTCATCTATTCATCACAAGCCTAATTCTCTTTTATGATAGTAGGGTCCTATTGTAGACAACAATATTCAGAGTTGAATCACATCATTTAGACACTTGTTTTTTTGGAGGTGTTGTTCTATCCTTGATAGTCTGTGTAGACTTGTCTGTTTGTGAATTATTTTTTATGACTGACAAAGGCTATTGTGCATAGTCGAGTGGGAAGAAATCTATGACAAGTTGATCCATCTTTTATGGTTCATTTTTGGTTTTTTTTCAGAGGTCCTTTTTGTATGTTCCATCGGGGATGTCTAAGTTTGACTTTGGTCCAAAATTTTTGGATGCAATTTTGCAAAGAAATGACTCATTGGTGAATTTGAATGAAATAAAGGATTGCTTTATATCTCATTTGTCTTGATTATCATCTTGGTGACTTTACTTCTATCTTTACACTTATTTCAGAAATTGATATGTTCAGAAAATTACATAAAAATTAAACTTCCAACAAGCTTTTTATAAAAGACTAGCCTAAGCACTCATAATTAATACTTGTGAGTTAGGATGTTATTTTTGTTGGCTATAAACATAGGGTGATATTCTCGTCTACTTTTCTCTAGCCAATCAGAGTCTAAAAATGCTTGAGTAAGATCATTTCATATCTTTTCCTCAACATTTATTTGGCGACCATACTGTGGAGATCTTCGATATCTCTCTAGTTAATTTTTATACTCGATTTTCATCGATACATATTTATTTTTCTAAAATTGATTCTTTGACTATTTTGCTATTAATTATTGTTCCTATTGCGAGGCAACCCAATTTTGAGCCCGACCTCCAAGACCATACCAGCATTTCTTTGAACTTGTTTCATACTATTTTAGACACTGCCAGGACCCATGTTGAGCTTAACCGTTCCTTGACAACGATTGAACGAGATATTAGTACTCAAGAACAATTGGAGGCTAGATGTAGACAACCTAGAAATCAACAATAACCCTTTTGTTTCTTCAGGTTTTGGCCTTTCTTTCATGTCCTTAGATTCTTGTGCTTCTAGAATAAGAAGAGGATTGTCACCTGAAATCAATCCTATTGCTAAAATAGGAAGAAGGAATGTTGTGTTATCTTCCCAACAAAGTGCTCTAAGGAGAAATTTATCTGATTCATCCAATTTGTCTTTCTTTCCCTCATCTATCATCCACAAGATGTCATCTAGTGGTGGTTCGGGTGGACTTGTAAGTGCTCCATCTTCTCAATCTTCATCATCATTAGTGATTGGTATCTTATATAGCCACCATATCCCTATCCAATCCACTACAAACTCCACCAAAATCATCAAAAAGTATGGGCTTTTTCAATTCGAAGAAGACACCACAACCACACAATGGCATGTGTCCTATCCTCTTAACCTAGCACCTGCTACTTGTCCACTTCCGAAGTTAAAAGAGCAGTTTCCTAAGTTTTCAGGAAATAACATTGTTAGTACAAACGAACACCTGGTGGCATTTTCCAATTCTTTTCATAACATAGGGGCCAATGACAATGATACATGTATGCGCTTGTTCGTCAATTCCTTGGAAGGAAACGTTGCGATCGATTTCTTTGATCTTCCTCCTAAGATTATGTCTACTTGGGAGGAGTTAATTTATTGGTTCTGATCCACTTATGGAAAATCTAAAAGCGTCGCCAAGAAGTTAAGGGAGTACAATAATGTCACATATAAAGATGGTGAGACCATCAAGTATTTCAACTTCCGTTTCACCAATTTGTACAATCAAATCCCCGAACTTATCTGCCCTCGGAACCAAGCCACTTTCATGCATTATTACAATGCATTGCCTTCCCCCTACCATCATAGGCTTGAAGAAAAGGCCATTGATAATATTTTTTCTGCTTTGCATGCTTTCTCAGAGTATGAAGAACAACCTAAAAGAACTGGTCTTCCCCAGAGAGAATCAGTTAGATAGACAAACATGTCCTCTCTCTTATAGCTAGTAGAAGATATGAATAATAGTATTATATCATTTGAATGGAAGGGTATTGTCTCCCCTCTCACCCCTGGAGCTTCATCCTCTTCTGCACCCCCCTTTAGAAATATGGTTGAAAACAATTTTCATACTAAAGTTATCCTGCCTCGGAGTTGGTGTAACTTTTGTGAGGAACACCACGAAGAAACCACATTTGAGGTAAAGAAGAGTGCCAGAGATAAAATCTTTGGTAAAATACTAGAAGCTATTATCATTGTCCTAGATTTTTTAGAGCCAGAGGATGTCATGGTCATCAAAACTAGGAACAAGGCCTATACTCCCAAGGGAAAATTTGATCCCCCCCGCAGTTCTTCTAGCTTGAGCTCATCCTCAATCGCTGCTACTCTCCAGGTTCCTAAAGTTCCTAAGAGCCAAGGAATCACTCCTCCTCCCCCCTCTTCCAAATACAATATCTTGAATTAGTTGGCCAACATCAAAGTAGATGCAACCCTTCTAGACATGGTTGTCATCCCTAAACAACAGATGCATGTGAAACAATTCATGGAAGGAAGGGCTTATGCTGTAGACAATCTTTCTGAAGAGATAAACAAAGAGGATTCTTCTGTAAATAAAGTAGGCGTACATAAATTTAGATACCCTGTAAAAAATCCCCCTTTTTATATTTTTGTAAAGATTATGGATAATATTTCCCATTGTTGCCTCATTGATGGTGGTTCGGGCCCTAGTGTGATGTCAAATATTATTATGGAAGAGATAGGCTTATCTTGTACAAATGAAAATGCCAGAAAAATGTTGTCCTATAATAGTCTACAACAAACAACCATAGGTGAGATTAAGGAGGTGACCTTGGTTTTATGTGCTCATCCTGAGATAAGAACAACCCTTAACATTCAGGTAATTGATATGCATTTAAGAAATTACTCAATTATCTTGGGATAGGACTGGCAAGCCTTAACAAGTGGATAGCTCTTACTCAATGAGACACATTTATTCAATCCTTGGAATGGTAAGAACATCATAGTCCTTAGAGAAGGAAGGATTTCACCCTATATAGAGAGTGTTCCACAATCTAGTGTAAACTATATCAAAGAACACCTAGGAGTGTATTTCCTCTTTGCTGAAGAGGATAATACTCCTTTGGAACAAATCAATTTAGAAGATGATATGTGGCACATGCACTTTGATGGTTCAAGCTCTAATCAAGGTAATGGGGCTAGTATTATCTTGGTTTCCCCTATAGGAAAAAATCATAATATGTCTTACAGGTTAGAGTTTCCATGTACAAAAAATGTCACTGTGTTCGAATCTTTATTATTAGGAATTGAAAATGTCCTTAATCTTGGTTGTGGTCACCTTTCAATTTTCAGATATTCTAAACTTGTTGTGGGCTTGATACGAAAAATGTGCCCGCCTAGCAACAAGCTAATATAACTATACTCCCAAACTTTTTGGGTGATTATCTTGAACCTTTTATCCTTAAACATCACTCATGTTAAGAGGGATTTGAATTCAATGGCTGGTTGGTTAGCTATCTTTGCACCTTATCCTAAACAACAAATTTTTCCTCATAGGCCTGATTGTTCTTTTCAATAATTATATCATCCATGTATCCTTGAAAATGTAGAATCTTAGCAGGACCTCCCTAACAATGAAAACATTTGTGCTTTTATTCAAGATGAACCTCTTAATCCTGGGGAAATTATTTCCATAGAAAACAATAAGATTTTTGTGAGCTTAACTCCTCTAGACGGTTCGTTTTCATTGAGTGTTGTAGGCAACAAAGAAAAATAGAAAGAGGAGGAGATACAAAGGGAGGTGGGTGAAACCATCTCTATGAAAATTTGGGAACTGAAACCTTCAAGGAACATTAACGTAAGTACCCAATGTTCTGATAGAAAAAGAGGGAAGTTTTCCAAGCTACTTGGTGAATTTCAAAAGGTTTTTGCTTGGCCTTATAAGGATCTTCATGGTTTTGATCCTGGTTCTTACAAAATGCTATTTCCATCAAGGAATGCATGAAGCCAATTATGCAAGAACAAAGATCTGTTAACTCTTCTTTTAAGACAACCTTTCAAAAGGATTTGGGAAAATTCTTAAGGGATGGGATTTTTTTTTTCAGTCCATCTTGAATGGGTTTCCAATTGGGAACGTGCTTCAAGGACCACTAGGAATAATATAACCTGTATCAATCTTTGAACTCTTGGACAAGCTATTATGAGAAACCCTTTTCCTTCCCTCATTATGAAAACAATTATGCAGTAGATTGTAGAGTCAGAATTAAGTCCCTTGCTTGACAGTTTGTTGGGCTTGAAGAAGATCAAGGTAAAAGGGGAAGATGCTCACGAAACCACTCTTATCACTAATTGGGGTAACATGCATTACCAATGCCTGCTTCCTAGCTTACTTGATGCAATTACATGTTTTAGAATACTTGTGCACATGACTTTTGATGAATTGGTTAGTCTCCATCTCTATCTTGATGATCTAATTGTGTGCATCAAGGGGTTGATAATTACGTCAAGATTCCAAGTGTTGGGTCCTGTTAAGCCCTAATATTGGCTCATTACCACTTAATTGGGGCATATTAGATTAGTAATGTTATTTTATTTATGTCGGCTTTAGGCCATTAGTTGTAATTTAGATTAGTAATGTTATTTTATTTATGTCGGCTTTAGGCCATTAAACCTCCTAGTCTCCTATATACACCAAGGAGACATTTTCATTTTGAATCATCTTGTACTTGAACATTTAAGTGGGGTAAAAGGAGGTTTCCCCCTCAAATAGGCTTATTATCTGAAATTATCTCTTTTTCAAGGCGTTGAGTACTTTTCCTGAGGTTTTTCTATGCTATATTGAAGTTTGGTTCTTAACATATGGTATCAGAGCTCAAGGTCTTGGGGTTTCGCTGCTACATCTGAGACACCGTGGCATTTTCACTATAACTTTTTTTTCTACAATGATTTAGAAGGAACGGCTTGGAGGGTATTTAGAACATGGATCAAGGTACGTTGGGTTCACAATTTAGCTCCTGAGGCCTTATACTTTCAGAGATATAGCCTATACAAGATAGGGTTCTGGAATCATCCTGAAATGAGTCTTTGCCAAATTTTCGCTATAAAAATTTTTCTGTAATGTTTCAGACCCTGAACTTTGGGGTCCATTTACAAAAATTATTTTTTTATCTGTGGTAAAAATTTCATCTTCTGGGTCATCATAAATTTGTAGATACACCTTGTGTAAGATAGGGTATCTGACTAGTCCTATTGGCTAGACTCAAGAAGTGTTCCAGGTAAAACAATCATAACTTCTTCCTAGAGTATCCAAATTGGGTGGGACTGGTTTCATTGGATCGTGGACAGTCTTTAGTATTTTGGGTGTGAGTTTCAAAATTTGATATCAATTCTTTTGTGCGGGGCACACTATACAAGTGAGATCTCCTGGAAAGGCCAAAAATCAGCAAGTTGTGGGGAAGTTATCATAAATTCCACTTGGAACATCCAATTTTGATCAGACCTGTGGCATTGAAGAGAAGAAATATTAGAGAAATACATAAGAGAAAGTTTCATACCCAGAAGGTCCAAAAATTGGGAGATACAACAGAAGAAATATTGTCTAGCAGAACCACCTCAAAATCAAGGTTCAAAAGTGATACTTGGCCAACATGCCACCCAAAAAGGGAACTTCTACACCAAACAAGCCTCCAGAAAATCCTACTTGGACTCTTGATGAAGGTGAAGAAATGCGTAGGGACATAAATGAACTACAAGCTAAGATGGATTCAATGGAATCCAAGTTGGATACTAAGATGGATTCAATGGAAGTTAAGTTGGATACTAAGATGGATTCAATGGAAGCTAAGTTGGATACTAAGATGGATTCAATGGAATCTAAGATGGATGGATTAAAAGGGGAGATCATGGAAGTATTGAGAAATTT
>JASDQU010739138.1:0-21691 GCA_032191745.1 Picea mariana
TCTTTTTCTTTGCATTAATAAACTGCTCCAAGTGGCCGCGTTGGCTGGGGCCGTGGATGTTTCCCCGTAGGGGTTTTACCACATGAAAACATCGGTGTGTTGATCTTTGATCTGGTTATGTGAGTGGTTACTGAAGGTGTTCGTCCTCTGTTGGAATACCTGTGTTGTCGAACATATACTAACATGGTTTTACACCCTAGTTCCACTAGGAAGGATGGAATAATCCAATGGGGTTTGAATGAATGAACATTGAATGCTTTTAAAATTGTGGTAGAATTAATTAGGTTAGGAGAACCCAAGGATATCTAATATAACATGGACATGAAGCGAGTAGAATCCCCTTCATCCACCACACACCTCAAAATATTCATGTCATGCGAACATATTTGGATATGAAAAGCAATGTGGAAGGGAAGTGTCACATCCTATTTCCCCCCATGACTAAAATTATTCTAATGATTCATATAATGTAATTATGAATCATGTAATCATGTTTTGAAAACAATTCAAGCTTGTCCAACATTCCAACTTACATATGAAAACAATTCATACACACTTGTCAGCGTACTTGAACTTGCTTGGATCCACGTGACCAATTATGGAGGGAAGGATTCATGGTTGAAGTAGTTATAACTACTGACAAACTTGATATCTTGAAGAGGAAAGGGTCAACTAAAAACCTGACAGAAGGGAATCCCTTGGATTTCCCCTTCGAATTTGGATCCTTGATTGGAGGTCGGTTCTGATATAAGCCACAAGAATCTCAAGGAATGGGTGGAAGAAGAGACCAAAGCTGGAAAAAACATCACCTAGATGCATAGGAGAGGAAGAGGGCTTCAAAAAAGAAATAAACATAGAGTATGATAAAAACTCACGACAACAATTGGGAAGACACGAGCTGATTCAACCTAAGAGAATAAACCGAGGAAGAGAAAGTGAGTGCTAAACCCAAGAACAAATGGTGCAATGAATAAAGGTATTCATTGGCACATATTTGAGTAGTAGTAGAAATTAAAAATTTGTTCTTGAAGAAAATATAAATCTTGTCCAAAATGTTATTGATCACCCTGGAATAGAGAACACCCTGATCCATATTGCAATAATAGAGGATTGCATCTTGGTATCTACTAGAAATAAAATGACACTAGTAAGAGAGGTCTTCAAGGGACTCTATAGAAAATATTAGACTCCTTCTGTAAAGGAAATCCAGTTGAGAGGGTACCTGATAAACATGTGGAAGTCCCAAGATTAAGGGGAAGAGGGAAAATTCTTTCGTTGTCAATGGAGGAAGGTAAATGACTTGGAATGGGGGTGGAGTGTTGTAGTGAGGTACTCTGCAGCATAGCCTAAGGTTTGGAGGAAAGGTTTCCTCTCTTAGTCAGTTGGTTGTTGACATTCACAGAATAGATAAGCGTTTTTTTTGAACTCAATATGTTTGATGTAAATCTGTTATTTCATGGTTTAAATAGGAAATGTGAACGTATTTAAGGAATAACTAAATTCCTAAGTAAAATGGAATATTTATGTTTTTTTACATTGGTTAACCTATTATACTTATGAATCCATGAGAGAAATACGAGGGTAGGGTATATTCCTTTGAGGACTACAAGTCCTTGAATGAAAATCTTGTACGATATGAAAATATTCACCCCAGATTTTGAGAGCCTTAATTCGGTGGAACCTCTTACTCTTGAGAGGAAGTTTTACACGATATGAAAATATTCACTTGGAAATTGACAAGAGTTATTTGGTATTTGGAAATCCCTATGTATGCTAAGGAACCTTAAGCCCAGTGAAAATCACATGTTTTAAATGGAAATATTGTAGGACATGCAAATATTCATCCATATTCCTAATGGAATGCCTTAGCCGATTTAAAAATGGATTCCCAAGCTATTAAAGGTTTGTTAGAACCTTGGAAAAGACTAGAGGATGAACCCTGAATTGGTGAAGTACTGATTCAGACTAACACCATGAATAAAATTAGTGTTTTAAGATAGAAGGATTCATAGTCATTGGATCATCTTAGCTGAAAGATCCTGATCGTTGGTTGGAGGATGCGATCGTTGGAATGGCCTAGTACAAGGATGTGTTGGGACTCCATTGGGGAGAGATCTGAGTCAATGACAACCATTGATCTATAAGAGAGTGTATCTATGAGTCCTTGACCATTGATGTTAGTTGCGAGTTTTTCGAAAGGATGGTTTTTGTAGGTTTGGATGAAAGGTTGTGAAGGATTCTGATGACTTGGGAGTTAAAGAGTCATTGATTTGGAAGGATATGCATAGTGGGATATCAACCATCAGATTTCGTGTGAATTTCTTCGAGGAGGATGGTTCAAGAACCTTAACTATAAAACAGTTGTAAACCCCAAAGTATACAATATCTATTGAATGAAGTGAACATGGATCATTTAATCCATCAGAGCGTGTGTGGTCATAGTGATCTGGTCGGAGTTGTCCATGAAACCAGAGGGGAGATGCTTTGACAAGGAGGGAATTTGATAATGGAGGTGGATCGTTGATCGATGTGTGGGAGATATTTAATCTTAGTTGTATATTCTGTGGGTCCCATTTGTTAGCATGTAGGAAGTGAGTATAAGTGGAGACTAACCATCAAGTGGGTAGAGGCCCTGATGTAATCATAGCCATTCAATACAGGTTTTGAGGATTGTTGGATCCCTGAGGACGATTCATCGGGATAATTCCATTGGAGATGATGTTGGCCCTGGTGATTCAGAATTTCGACGGGAACGAGTCCGAATAGCTACAGATCATTAATATGATGGCGAGGAGTAATGTTGATCGTTTGATTGAGGGTGTCTAGGTCCCTGGATACATTAAAAAAATCTATGGAGAATTTTTTCTATGATTTGTAAGAGTTAATATAGTATATATTGTAATAAGAGAAGTCTTCACTTAAGATATTGATGAATCTGAATACCCATTCCTCGAGGAAACTGAACATCCCACTAGCCTAAGTGGTGATTATGGGGTTGAGTGTGTTACAGAGTGGTATCATATCTTTGTTCAAATGCTAGGATTGCATGGGTCGCCAAGGCCGCTTAAGATTGTTTAAGAACACTTGTTATTTTTCCAAGAAGGCATGATATGATGTTGATTTATGTAATGGATAATGTTTTTCTATTTTACAATATAGGATAGTGGATGTGAATGGTGCAATTTAGCATGGAGGATACATCACACTTCAGAGATGAGAAATATGATGGTCATAGGGCTAGATAAAGCCCCTCAATATTTGGTAGCTATTGCTAGAAGTCTGAAGGAAAACAATGAGAGGCTCATGAGAGCTCAAGCTAAGAAGACAGAGCTGAATGCAGTAGTAATACATAGATTTTCTGATATTCAGAAGCATATGCAACAAGGTCCTAGTAATGTAGAGTTGAAAAAATCAGAGAAGTTGAAAACCCCTTCAGATGCCCATAAGCATGGAATATATCATAGCGATATAGGAAAGAGTTCTTCCAAGAAGAGGCATTAGAATTCCAAGAAAATTAAATATGGTGGGAGTATTTCCATAGAGTCATCCAACATAAATATTTTTTCGAGGAGTTGTGTAGCAGTGACACTAGATCGAGTGTTCATAAGAATAAAAGGAAGAGACATTCACAAAGATCCCTAATTGAAGAATTCAAGAAATCTAAGCTGCATACCTTTGATGGAGAAATCAAGAAGAGAGAAGAAGTTGAGACTTGGTTGTTGGGTTTGAAGAAGTATTTTCGGGTACACAATAACTCAGATAATACAAAAGTGAATATTGTTATCTTCAACCTGAACGAAGAAGCTTTCATATGGTGGGAAGACCTCAAGGAATTCAAGGGACTAAAAGAAAGAAAATTGACCTAGAAGTAGTTTGAGAAGTACTTTAGAAAAACATATCTATCGAAGAAGTATTATGATGATCAAATCAAGGAATTTTATGAGAATAAGTTGGGACACCTTACCATGGATGTATATGCTAAGATATTTTTGGAGCTGCTAAGGTATGTTACTTATCTCAAGGATGGGAAATCAAGGATAGAACATTTTCTTAGTGTATTACCACAATCTTATCATGAAAAAATTGAATTTGAAAACCCCAAGACATTAGAGGAAACTATAATGAAGGATACGTGTTTCCATGACTAGTCTAAACATAAGCATGATCCTTCTAAGGATTGGAGGGGAAAAGATAAGAGTGGATTCCAAAATAAAGGATTCAAATCCTTATCGTATACGAATATGAATAAAGGAGCTCATTTTGGTCAACTGAGAAGAAGTGTGCATCAACAGAACTTCCCATATTAGAGTGGAAATAAGCCAGCAAAGTAGGCAAGAGAAAAAGAAACAAAACCAAATTAAGGGCCTCTACATTGTTGGGGTTGTGGAGAACCACACTTGTTGAGGCATTGTCCTCATAGGGAGAAATAAAGTAAGAGATTTTACCACATGTAGGAAGCTGCTACTATCAATGATGTCTCCATAAGCATTCCCATGATATACACAACTATGGGGAATCGACAAGTAGAACACCAAGCTTCAGTAGTGGAGATGGAAGGTATAATCGCCAAACAACCTATTTCTATTTTAATTATCCCTGGATCTAACTTTAGTTATGTTTCACCTCAAGTTGTTGAAGCATGTGCCTTACATAGGAAGAAGCATGCAAAGGCATGGCTAGTATAATTATCCATAGGAACTAAAAGAAAAGTGGCATGATTTTCCATTTAAGATGAGTGTACTACATACTCAAGAAGCCTTGAATATCCTACCTTTGGGATCATATTATGTGTTGTTAGGTATGGATTGGCTAGATCCACACAAGGAAAAACTGAATTGTTATGAGAAAACCTAGGAATGTGAAGATGAAGGCAACGCAAATATTTTACAACGCATTCAAAAGCCAGTTTCAAGTTGACAAATATAGACATTGCAACTTAAGAAGTTCAATTGGAAAGGGTGTCCCTTGTATGCTATACAAGCGCTTAACTCAATAGAAGGCAAGTATTTGAAGGTTGAAGATCACTCTGTGTTGTGGGAGTTTCAGTATGTATTTCCAGAGGATATGCTTGGACTACATCCCAAGAGAGATATTTATTTTTTGATAGATCTTGTGCTTGAAGCAGTACCAAGATCAAAATTACCCTACAGGATGAGCATACCAGAGTTGGTGCACTAAAAGTACAATTGAAGGAGATGTTGGATAAAGGTTACATCAAGCCAAGTGTATCCCCATGGGGAGAATTATCCCTATTTGTAAAGAATAAGGATGGAACGGGGAGACTATATATTGATTATAGGTAGTTGAATAAGATGACCATCAAGAACACATATCCACTACTTAGGATCAATGATCTCTTTGACTAGCTGAGGGGAGCTATAGTTTTTTTAAATATTAATTTGCTATCAGGATATCACCAAGTTAGAATTAAGGATGAGGACATTTTCAAGACAAACTTTAGAACAAGGTATTGACACTATGATTTTTTGGTTGTCCCGTTTAGACTCACTAATGCACCAACCACATTCATGTGCCTGATGAATAGTGTTCTCAAAAAGTATTTAGACAAGTTTGTCTTGGTATTTTTGGATGATATTTTGGTGTATTCCAAGACCAAAGAAGAGCATTAAGAGCATCTCAGAATGGTGCTACAAGTGTTGAGAGATCACCAAATTTATGCTAAGTTCATCAAGTGTGAATTGTTTCAAAATGAAATCCAATATTGAGGTCACACCATCTCAATAGAGGGAGTGGTAGTAGATCCCGAAAAGATCAAGGAAATAATGGATTGGCATGCCCCTCGAAATGTAATAGAGGTAAGTTCATTCATGGGATTGGCTATGTACTATAGAAGGTTTATAAAGGGATTCTCTAGGATTGTCCATCCCATTATCTCATCACAAAGAAAAGAGAAAATGTTTATACGGTCAACTGAGTCATGTTGGCATGTAGTTTTAATGCCTTAGGTTCAAGTTATGTTGGCACAGGGGAAGACCCAAGGTTCGGATCCAAGAGCACACCAACAAGCCCTAACTACTTGCCCTTTCGGCAGCACCTGCGAAGCAGATGCTGTCTCACCCGAAGCAGTTATAAGGGGGTTGCAGGACAGAGATGTCTACAACCAAAGGGAATATCAAGTGGATCTAACACAAGAACAACATAGCTTGCATATATCACTTATCAACTTAGATCTATTCTTCACATATACTTATCATATCTAAAGTAGTAATTCAATCACAGTATATCAATGACAAATACAAAATACCAATCACACACAATGCAAAATATACGTGGTTCACCCTCTCTTTAGGGATACGTCCACAGAACTGTGCTATAATATATTGAGGCAAATAATACAATTCTTGTCTGCACTCTTAGCTAGAAAATATTCTTTCTTCTCCTCTCTTTCTCTTCCCTTCCTATGCACCCAGCTGCAGGGTTGATCTTTGCACCCAGCTGAAGATCTTACAATACCAGAAGGCTCTCACACTTAACACTTCTCTCTCACAATACAATAATCAATCACATCAAAAATGATAATCTCTCTTGATACAAACATCCACACTACAATATTATCATATCAACCCAAAGTACCGAACCAAACTAGGCCCTCATGACCTCTATTTATACATTACAATAGCTCACCAACAGCCTTAGGTCGAAACCTAGGTGTCCAAAACCCTAGATACCAAAACCCTAGGTGTCTAAAACCCTAGGTCAACTTGACCCATATTTCCAGGGCTTCGCCAACCTGTTTTTCCTTCCTTCTTGCGTGGTGCTCCAAATCATCCAATGGTGTATTTTTCCGCTTGCTGACATGTCCACGATCCTTCTTCCTTGCTGACTTGTCATCCTCGATATCCTTGTCCAACGACTCTCTTCTCTGGCTTCGCTCCATCGTTTCTACTCTTTTGTTCACTTTGACCGAATAACAGTCACTATGTCTTCCACGAAGTTCACATTCTCGCTTTTCTTCCTTGATCTCTGCATAATTCCATAACCAATGGCCAACAGGCCCCCAACACCCACCCGTGACTCGTCCTGAGGCACTTCAGATCTGGGATTCCTGTTTTACTTCGAATCTAGGCTATACAGTGCAGCCTCTGCATTCTGATCTTTGCCTCCTCTCCATCCCTTGTGCAAAATGTCTTTTCTATGTCTGGTACCTAGTTTCAACTACACCTGGTACCTAGACACTTTTCTTCATGCTTCTACTGAGAGATGCGAGGCAACTAGTTGTCATAGTACAACTTCAGTCGACTCCCATTCACTAATCCCTCCTTCCATTCTCCCTTCAACGTCCTCAATTGCGTAGCTCCTCCCTCTGTAAAATAAGCGATCTCATATGTCCCTATCCAATGCGTTATGAACTTTCTAGGATGTTTTATGAACGTGTTGTCATAGACCAGCACTAGGTCTCCTTATCTAAATGACTTTTTCTTGATGTGCCTATCATGGTGGGCCTTCTCTCTTTCCTTCTGAACTTGCTGATGGAATCCTACAATGAATCGATCTTCCTCAAGTTCAACCAATTGTGTGAGACTCTCTTGAACAACTCCAGTGTCATCCATATTTATAAAAGAAACAATTCTCAGGATTGGTACTAGATATTCCATGGGAACAACAACTTCAAGACCGTATACCGACTTGAAGGGGGTCTGCATTGTTAGCTTCTTGCAAGTGGTTCTATATTCCCATAACATTGCTGGTACTCTTAAATCCCAATCATATCTGTTAACATAACAAATCTTGGTTAGTGTTATCTCCAAGATCTTGTTGAATTCTTCAACTGTCCCATTTGCTTGAGGATGGTACAATATGCTCTTCTGATGGCGGACTGTAAATTCTTCAGTCAAGGCTTCAACTGTCTTATTTATGAACTGTGTTCCTTGATCACTCATGAGAATATTTGGGCATCCAAACCTGGTTATGATGTCATAAAATATGAAGCGCGCAGCTGTAGTTGCACTACAGTCCTTGACTACTTTTTCTTCGGCCCATCTAGTCAAGTATTTTGTCGCTGTAATTATGTACCTTTCTCTTGTACGCTTTCCTGGTGGATTTATAGGTCCAATGAAGTCAATGGCCCATTTCGCAAATTCTTGTAGGGTTAGTTGTGGTGCCAATGGAATTTCATCTCTTCTGGATGGTTTCACAACTCTTTGGCATACATCGCAGGCTCTGGAATAGTCTTTAGCATCTCCGTGTAATGTAGGCCACCAAAGGCCAGCTCTAAGAACCTTTTGTGCAGTTGCTTTCCCTGCATAATGTCCTCCTGTGATGCTTTCATGAGATTCTACGAGGATCAGCGATCGTTCTGCCTCCATAACGCATCTTCGCAATATCTCATCCAGTCCCATCTTGTATAGATGTCCAACTATAAGTGACAAATCTGCAACGCGCACTACTAGTTGTTTCTTTTGTGGAATTGTGTACTCATTAGGTGCCATTCCTGTTGATAGGAACTAGACTATCTCTGAAAAGTGGTCACCAATCTTTCTAATGGCTAGTATCTATGCATCTGGCAGTGCATCTTCTAAACTGGTTGGCTCTTCACCATGTTCCAACCTTGACAAGTGGTCAGGACCCTTATTCATTCTTCCTGGTTTTACTATGATCTCAAAATCATATTCTTGAAACAACAAAAGACATCTGTATATTCTTCTCCCCAACACTGGCTTGTTGAATAGGTACTTTAGTGCAGAGTGATCAGTAAACATTTTAAAGTGTCCTCCCAACAAATAGTGGCAAAATTTTTGCAGTGCATACACCATGGCTAATCCCTCTCTCTCAGTTGTGGATAGCTTCCTACTAGTAAAGGCTAATGGGTGGTCAATGTCTCTTGTTCTTGGTTGTGCTAACACAACTCCCAATGCAATGGAAGATGCATCGACATGTACATGAAATTCCTTGGTCCAGTCTGGAAAGACCAAAATGGGCGTATTAACCATTTTCTCTTTCAGTGTGTCGAAGCTCTGTTGGCATTCTTCAGTCCAACTAAATTGACAATCCTTTTTCAATAGCTTCTCCATGGGTGTTGTAATCTGAGCATATCCCTTAATGAACTTCCTGTAGTAGCCTGTGTGTCCCAGCGTAGTGCGCATCTATTTAACTGTTGTAGGAGGGGGTAGATCAACTATAATAGTGATCTTGGATGGATCTACCAACAATCCTTACTTACATATAGTATGTCCTAACATAACTCCAAATGGTGAAAAGAAATGCACTTCTTCAGATTCAAAGAAATTTGACACTGCCTACATTTATCCAACATTAGCCTTAGGCATTCAATGTGATTTTTCAACAAACTAAGAATAGTCCAATAATCAAAGTATGCTTCTAAAAATTTATGCATAAATTCCATGAATGCTTCGACCACCACCCTGGAAAATATGGCTGGGGCATTCTTCAATCCGAATGGCATCACTGTATATTGGTAGGATCCCCATTCTGTTGCAAATGTGGTATTATGGCGATCTTCCTTGGAAATATGGATCTGATGGTATCCTAAAACTCCATCTGTAAAAGAATATACTTCATGGCCTCCCACATTATCTAACACTTCGTCAATGAATGGTGTAGGGAAGGGGTCATGTAAACAAGCATTGTTCAATTTTTTGAGATCTACACATATCCTAATTTCTCCTGTTTTATTGTCTTGCACCACCATAGGGCTTATCCACTCTAATTCTTCCACAGGTTATATAATCCCTGCTTCTAGCATCTTTTCAAGCTCAATCTTCACTTTTTCCTTATATTTAGGGTTCAATCTGTAAGGTAGCTATTTAACTGGTCTAGCATCTAGTTTTAAAGGGCAGTGTTCCTTGTCATGACCTTCTGATCTGCATCTGACACACCAAATGTCTTCTCTTTTATCTTTTCCTTTGTCTTTATTCATATCTTCGACTTGCAGAGACAAGCTAACTAGCTGAATCAGGATTTGACTCATACCTAAACTGGATTCTTCCATGGGGGCTGATTCTAGCTTCATGGTGATATCCAACGCCTCAGCCTGCGAAGCAATCTTTTGTTGCATCAGGGGAAATCTGATGTGTGGTAGAAGGGAAGCAATGAACCATTCCTTGTTCTGCTCATCTGGGATCTGAAAAGTTAATCGGCCTGTTAAGGTCTTGAATCTCTGATCGAAATCCCAAACAAGTTTAGCTACCTTTTGCTTGATCTCTTTCAGCTCTATGATACATTGGGATTTTGACTTAGGTTTCTTGAATTCTGCAATCAACGCGTTCTTGATCTGATTCAATGGCTTAGGCTGTGCAAGTCCTTGGACAAGTTTCATGTACCAACTCAGTGTGTGATCTCTGAGAGTTGTACTGAACTGGGTTCTTTTGATAGCTTCATTTGTGACATTCTTAATTTTCCATATGACTTCACATAGAAACCAATGTTGATCGAGATCTTTAGATCCATCTCCCCTAAAGATAGGGATTCTCATCTCATCTACCATAGATCCTCCTAGGGTTCATGATTGAATATGTGGTGGGCCACTATGGAAAGTGATTTGGACGCTCTGGTGACTGGGATTACTCTGGTTTATTAAGAGTGAATCAATAGGAAGGATAACAATACTTACTTTGATGGTCTGCGTAGCTTCTGAGTTTTCAGGTTCTCCTCGACAAAGCTCTTCAGCTTGTCCTTCCTTTCTCCTGGCGGGTTCTGAATGTTCTTCGTCCGTTAGATATTTTTCTTCTCCACTGTAGAAAACCTCCTCCCTATAGTTCTTCTTAAACAGGTTTGCAAGGTGGACCTCTTAGAACACTCTCCCACTGCGCGTATGTCCAACTTCTATGTCGCTGTCACTGTCCAAATTCTTGAACATTAGATTTTCTAGATTTGATCAGTCTACTGTATCTTCAAGATGTTCTTTTCATGCAATAACATCTTGAGTCTCAACTTTAGGAATTGTAGAAATTTTCCTCTGGGTCCCTTGAAGAAATATCTTTTAGCTTGTCTGTACGACTCTACTCTGTCAATATCAAACTCTGTGATGTACCCTCCAATGGTACTATAGAACCGATGATCTACTGCTTGTGATATGGTGTTATCAACTTTCTTGACCTTATTGATCAACTTTGGTGTCCAAACCACAGGGGGTCTAGATTGGATCTCAAATTGGGTATCTACTAATCTAGCTAGCCACTCATATAGCTCTTGATGGATCCCTCCAAAGAATATCTCATGTATATCAGTGAAGATATATATTTCTAGCCAATCCTCAGTGCTAATATTAGGGTTATTATTCTAGGCTTCAGCGAAGTCATTCTCTTGATCCTCTATCCACTTTTGAATCTATGTATTCAATGGAAACCACCTTGACATTCCCTCAATAATATTCTGGTCCCGACAACGGAACCATTTGTTGGCACAGGGGAAAACCCAGGGGTTGGCTCCAAGAGCGCACCAACAAGCCCTAACTATTGGCCCTTTCGGCAACACCTGCTGTATCACTCGAAGAAGTTATGAGGGGGTTACAGGACAGAGATGTCTACAACCAAATGGAATATCAAGTGGATCTAACACAAGGACAACACAACTTTCATATATCACTTATCAACTTAGATCTATTCTGCACATCTACTTATCGGATCTAAAGTAGTAATGCAATCACAGTATATCAATGACAAATACATAATACCAATCACACAAAAAACAAAATATACGTGGTTCACCCTCTCTTTAGGGATACATCCACATAACTGTGATATAATATATTGAGGTAAAGCATACAGTTCTTGTCTGCACAATTCATCTTTGGCTTTAGACCTATGTGATGCTTATTCCATTTCATTCTTTCATTACTATTGTATTATGAGAATGTTATTATGGTTGATTTTAGATTTAGCTTGTCATCATATGGTGTTTTCATACTATTAAATGTTATATGTTGTCCATAATTTCTTATTCCATTTTTTATGTGTGATCAATTGATCATTTGATTATTGTGGAATTTATTTATAATGTTAAATGATGGATAATATCAATACTCAGAATTGTGTTTTGTTTCATTCTTAAATATTGATTATCTTAAGATCACATGATTTTTAATTAGTTGTCTTCCTGTTGTTATTAATTTACTCCAATATCAAATACTTCTTTGAATGTATTCTGGAGGTGCTAGTATTGTTTTGTTATAGGTTTCCCTTAACAACAGTACATGCATGATCTCATACAACATAGAAAGATAATACCAGTTTCATTGATCAACTACATGTTATTCTATGTGTTATTTAGTTAAGTTTTTTATGAATGAAACAATGATTACATTAATTAGCTTTGATTGTTTTTGTGTCACTATTTCAATCGTATTCATTTAGTATTTATTCTTTTAATATCTTTAAAAAAAAAGCCAAAAAGAAGTTTTGTTCATATTTGATTCTTAAACTTTATCAAACAATCATTTTCGCAAGATTTCATGCAAACCTTGTAAACTGTATATAAACTGTTCATAATCATTTGGATATTCACATTCTTAGATAAATATTTGTACTTATTGTATCGATTGTTAGAATCTTTCTTTAGTTAGTTTATTTTATTTTTCTATCTTTGGGACCCTAGTTGGCTAACGGAGCCATTAAACCCGTCAGAATAGGTTACACCAAACGGCTTGGGTTATTTAGACAACCCCAGACCGGATCTATTCTTCTAGTTGATGGCATGTCAAATTTTCCCATCAACAAATGGCGCTAGAAGGAGGGCTGACTGACAAGATGGTCTTGTAGGAGCCTTTATTTTAAATGTATTCAATTTCCCCATGGCTCCCCAAATCACTGTGTTGGAACATGCTTTCCACTTCTCATTACCTGATATTCCCAACAAGACAGTCTCTCTTTTGTCCAAACTCACCTTTGATGGTGGGGGGAATGTATCTGCAAAAGACCATATTAACAAGTTTTGGTGTAAATGCATCAAGCATGCTATTTCTGATTTAAAGGTTTTGTGTACATTGTTTGCTTTTACTTTCAGGGGTCTAATTAAACATTGGTTTGAGTCTTTTCTAGCATATCACATTTTTGATTGGTTTCACTTTGTAGATGAATTTTTAGATGCTTTTGAAATCTATGATTACAATCAATTATGTGAAGAATTTCATACTTTGCTAATCAATGGCGATTCATATTCAAAAGGATTTTCAACAAGAATCCATCATGTTATTTGTAAATTTAATCTTGATGACATGTCATTTGTATTAAATCTCCTCTATGATGCTTTCATCCAGTCATATTCGATCGAAAATGATGAAGTAGTTACAAATACTATCACTCAATTGCAAGAAGAATTGTGTTCACAGGATGAGAGGGATCCATTCGAAAATGTTGAACAATCAAGGGAGGTAAAATCTATTGAAAATGTTCTTACTGACAATCAAATTGGTTTTTCCTCTAAATCATTGTATTTTCAATCCTCGATCATCGTGGAAGAAGATTCGATGTTGGGTCAAGGTGAGTGTCCTTGTTCTCCTAAATCTTTCTCTAATCAGTATTTAAATTTGGTTATTGAAGAAGACTTAGGTGATGAAAATGATCTTAAGCATTCTAACATTCCAATGAAACTAATTAGAGATGTAGATCTGCAATTGGAAGAAGAAACCTTAAACCCTCATCTACAAATCGTACCTTATCAACATGAAAGATCAAATGTTTTTCATGAAAGTTTTGAATTATCTATCGTACAGAAGGCAAATTTAGATGATCATATTATGTTGAAGAATTTGTCACCAAAACAGAGTGAAAGTTTTAAGAAAAATGAAGAGGAATGTCTTGAGAATACCATTGTTAAATGTCATAGCTCAAGATATTATTTTCATGTGCTTATTTCTGATTCCTTTTACTCTTTATATCCCAATCTCTTCCTAGATTCTGGTGGATTTGATACTTTACCGACGGTATCTTACTCTTTGCCACCACAATCCAATCTTTTCGATATGCCAAAATTTGGTGAAACTAATTCCAAACATAACACTTATCAAGTTGGATTTGATGCTCTTTCACTTTCATCACTCGAATGAAAAAATGACATGTTGCAAGATGATTTTACACGATTTATTTTTGAAAAAGACAATGCACTCATCCTTATGGAGATCGAATATTCTACATTGCATATTCGTTCTTTGATTAGTTCGAATTTTAATGTTTATGCTTCACATTTTGAAACGAAGGAAGCGTTCAAACCAATAATCTAACTGATGTCATGAATTCTCTTATGATGTGTTCCCCAGTGATATATCCATTTCATCAAAGTCATACTTTGCATCCTAATTTTTATGACATGATCTTAGAATGGCTTGAAGATTCGTATCTAAAAAATCTTCATAATAAAGATAAAGTTGTGCTTGCGTTGTTTCTACCTAAATATCTAGGAAGTAAGCATCACATGATTTTTTTAGATTCTCTGTATGAAGAAATTGATGAACACTTGGAGAATTTTCAGGAGGATGGGGCATTTCGGCTTTGGCAAATGGTTATGTCAGGTCCCCATAATATTGACAAGTTTACCAAACTTATTTATGTTCTTCCATGCCATTATGACCCATATCACGACTAGATTGCTTAATGGTTGGAGGATTCATACATCAAGAAGTTTCAAAAGAATGGTAAGGTCGTGCTTGTTTTGTTTTTAAAAGAATATATAGGAGGTAAGCATGACATATTTATTTTTCATCTACAAATACTACATTCTTTTATTCTGATTTTCAATTTTCTTTGCCATGTAGGATTGAAGATGCTCTTGTGGCTGCATTGGAAATACAATTTTACTTAGTGTTTTGATCTATTTAGTAGTTAGAGTAGGTTTAGGAGTAGGTTTTCCTTTAGTTTTATTTATCAATATTTCTTTGTGTAATAATGAAGTTATGAACACAAGTGGGCACACCAAGAGAACCATACTATGAATGTTGTCAGGGAAGTCCACTTTAAATCTTTTTCTCTTTGCTTTTCATTGAATATTTCTTTTCGAAAACGTAGTATCATCATGAAAATTTTAAATGGAAAGTAAAGAGATAAGTAAATTTGAACTATCAATTCAACCCTGACCCAAGGTGCCACGAGTAGGACTGCACTCATCTTAATAAGGATTTTTCTATTTTTAGTCTCTTTTATTTTTAATAATAATGCTTGGTCAAAGTAACATCTTATGCATCACTATCTTAAGAAAAGAACTTGCTCGCACATGATATTTTATATGATTTAGTTCTTCCTTTATTTTATAGTGAGATGATAGTGGATACAAAACCTCAAGTTTATCTTTGGCCAAAATCATTTCTTGAAAAGTTTTCTTTTGCTGTTTTGATTTTGTGTACTTCTGATTTTGAATCCCATTGATAAAATTTGAACTGGTTTGTTGTGTGTTTTTGTTTTCTTTGATTATTTTAAATGAGTTTTCTTCTTATCTTTATTTTTGAATCAATACATTTCTGATCAAAGAACTATTGTCGAAGGAAGCATTTATTTTAAGACTTGTGTTTTTCAAGCAATTTGAAATAATTCAAAAGGTCCCGATATTAAGATATAGCTCAGACAATTGATTTTTAAGTCAATTGTCACTTTCATTTTTCCCTCAAATTGTCTTTGCCAGAGTATTACACCAGAGATATGGTTTAAATCTTTGAGAATTATGATGATCTTTAAATTTTTTACGCCGTCCATATTCTTAAGGAATCACTTTTAAGTGCTTCCCCATTCTCTATATGATTTCTTAAAGGAAATCTAAAATCTCTAAACCATGATAAAAATTCCAGTTTTGAAAGAAAATAAATAACATGGTCAACTATTTACTTGTATTGCAATTAACCTCTAGTATCACCCCACTCTCTTTGTCATCAAGAAATCTATAATTGTATTATTATTTAAAAGTGGCATAAGAGGGTTGGAAGCACTTAAGTGTCGAAAGTGTGTGTAAACCCGTCGTGGTACTGAACAAGCTCGCTGGCAGTGGGTAAATGCACACATGATACCAAGACAACTTTGTCGGGGTACTAAACAGGCATGCTAGAAATGAAGCAATGTCAGGTTGAGAGGTAGCAGGTATATGTTTTTAAATTAACTTTTATGGAAGTATACATCATGTGGATACAACTATTGGATGGGATTAAAACATTTGAGTGGGTTAAATGACATCCTTGTCGAGGCTATGGACGCCTGCTGGCAGTAGTGGCTTTGTCAACGGTATTGAAGTTCTTTTATAAACATCGCGAGTCCTTGATTAAGACATTATTTCAGGTTATAATCCTCTGCAAAACAAATGTTATTTTCTGGTTATAGCATTGAGCTTATCCTAATACTATATGGTCTCAGAGTGAATTTATTTCAGGGAGCTTAAATCCTTTTTCAAGTCTTATTATTTTCTTCCTAAAATGAAATATTACCAGATCAGAGATAACTGCTTCACCCAGTAAGTCACCATTTGTTGGGCCCCAACAACTCCCCCCCTAATTTTTTTACAAAATTTAAAGGGCCCCCATTTGAATCTTGATAATTATAATGAGCTACATAATCAACCTTTTCAAATAGTTCCATACCTTGGCTTGCTTTGAGACAAACTTAATACATTCACCATAGTATGAGACATTCATTACAAGAGTATATGTCAAAATTTATAAACAAGCATAGAAATCTCAATTTAAACAAAAACATTAATTTTGATCAACTGTTTACTTTCGTTTAACTTATGATTATGTGTTCTTTCTTTTACTCATTAGCAAGTTTGACTATTTTGAATAATGGGTTCAATACCTCATCAAATAATATCTTGGTTGGTTTATCATTTTCATGAAATCATTTGGTGATATTAATTAATTAAATTATTTTTTCATTTTGCATTTCATTTCAAAATAATAATAATAAAAGAATTATCTATCATTTGTTTGATTTTATAAAAAACCAAAATTGATATTTTTCTCTTCTCCATTAACTTGAAGCTTCTAGAATTTTAAGATCATATTTGAAAACAAATTATAAACAATGTTTGTTTATAAGTTATAGTTAGTTTAAATTCATTTTTGATTTTTCTAGATTTTGTTTTATTCACAATTTTTAGGTTATTAATTTAGGTTTCTTTTTGTTTCACATGTTTCTATTATCAAATATTTGATACGGATCTGATCATGGTTTGATTTTATTATCAAAATATGTTCAAGATGATTGATCCAATTTTTTTTTTGGATTGCTACAAATAATTTTATGAGCAACAATAGATAAAATTTGGAAAGGCGTCAAGATCAGACATGCGATTTTACAGGACTGATTGCAGCCGAACCGTGAGGAATTTGAAGAAACGATTGAAAACCCAGAACCGAAATGGACCCATTTACCTTCCATGTAAATATTTTCCCAAAAACATGCACAATTTGAGAGATATTGATGTCTTTTTACGAGGCAAATTTCAGGGGGCGAAAATTAATAATGATGCCCAGACTGTTCATTCATTGTATAAATATATGAGAAAGTTCAGAGCCATAGAGATCCAAGAATTGGAGAGGAGGATTTTTATCCTTTCGCTTTTGTATATTATATCTTTTGTGAACTTTTTGTTTCTTTTCAAATGGAGTAATGGATGGTTGGAATCTTTGGGAGAATGGACGAGTATTTTCAAAGAAGAATATGGAATTCCAGGTTTCTTAATGGGTTTTGTCCTGTGAGTAAAATGGTTTTGTTTTCATTATAATATCTTCATATTCTTTGAATAATTGATTATGTATTGATTTAAATATCCTTAGTCTTTTTTATCAATACATAGTTAATTATTATCATTTATGTATTAATTTTTCCAATCTTTAAAGTCTATTATCCAAAAAATTTCTTCCAGGACTACAGAATGAACAAGTGATTCCAAAAACTTAATAGAACGACATATATACATTTTGGATTTAGCTTTTTGTTTATAATGTTGTTATTTATGTTTTTTTAATCATGTTACATGTGCAGGTCTGATATCTTTAGATTAAATGATTTGTGATGTGAGGAGGTTTATATTATAAATACCATCTATCATTTGCTTCATCAAAATACAAATGTTGTGATTATATCTTCGATTTAAATAATGAGATTTATCTCTGAGTTTTAAATTGAATGATAAAATGAATAGATTGCTTCTAGATTTATCTTTCTGTAATCATGTATAATTATGAGATCACATGTTTATGTTTTTGTTTCCTTTTCCGTCATTAAAACCTAAGTTTCCAATGCATGTTCTGAATTTATTTAGAATAGTCATAAGGTTCATTGCAGATTTCTCTCTTGGACATGGCAGTTGGATGTTCACCACTCATGCAGATGCTTGGATACACCTCACTAATTCAATGACATGATAGCTTCTTTGTATTTTTCTATCATTTACATATCATTGAAACTAGAATGTATGGTTCAGCTTTGACTATCCACATGTTTATGTTTCATTAACTTTTTTTTGCAAGATTCTTCAAATTTATAAAAGAAAAAACAATAAATATTTTTATGTGCTTTCTTTATCTGCTTCCTAGAAGCAATCATTTTTCACATCGATTTTCGTAAGTTTCAATTAAAACTTGCATCTTGTAAATCATGTAAATAAACAAGACTTGTATATCTTCTGCTGAAATACAACTACTACAGTTACATTAGAACATATGTGTATATATATATAGTGTTTAGTAATTAGTTAGTTATTTCATCTCTTTTATTTATTTTATTTGTTTCTTCTAGGACTTTTAGAATGGCCAACGGAGCCATTAAACCCGTCATAACGAGTTATACCAAAAGGCTTGGGTTATTTAGACAAACCCGGACCAGACTCGTTCTTCCAATTGACGGATGGTTATTTTCACCCGTCAACACAACCCAAAGTGCCGAACCAAACTAGGCCCTCATGACCTCTATTTATACATTACAATATCTCACCAACAACCTTAGGCCAAAACCTAGGTGTCCAAAACCCTAGATGCCAAAACCCTAGGTGTCTAAAACCCTTGGTCAACTTGACCCATATTTCCAGGGCTTTGCCAGCCTGTCTTTCCTTCCTTCTCGCGCGGTGCTCCAAAGCATACAATGGTGGATTTTTCTGCTCGCTGACATGTCCATGATTCTTCTTCCTTTCTGACTTGTCATCCCCGATATCCTCATCCAACGACTCTCTTTCTTTGGATTCGCTCCATCTTTTCTTCTCTTTTGTTCACTTCGACCCAATAACAATCACTATATCTTTCACGAAGTTCGCATTCTCCCTTTTCTTCCTTGATCTTCGCATACTTCCATAAACAAGGGCCACCAAGTTATTCAACCAACAAAACCCTTCAGATATCATCCCTTTCAACATCACCTGCATGCAAGTGAAGTCTCACCCGAGGTATCTATTATGGATATTAATGGATGTGAGGCTATCAACATGTCCATTACTACTTATATACCCTGTGTGAAATATTGTGTATCTAATATCCCATGATTAATTAATAAAATTTATTATGCAACACCATGATAACATAGATTGGAGCATAAACCATTCACTGAAACATCCATTACTACTATGCATCAATTATATAACAAACAGGTCTTGGATAATCATGCATAAACATAACATCCATGAAAAACCACATAAAAGAACACATTCAAGCACAAGATTTAATGTGGTTCACCCAATACTTGGGCTACATCCACAACGCTTGAATTCTATATTAAAGTTCATGAAATCATCATCTTAGGTCCATGCACTGTGCTTACAATAGATATAGCATATCATACTATGCAAACCGTCCTAGCCTCTCTACAGTGCGAGCCTATCTCTACAAAACCTCCCTCAAATCCTTATGCATAGCTCTCTCTCTTTCTCTCTTAGCAATCTAATATCTTATTCTCAACAACCTCTAAGTCAAAGAGAATGCAACTAACTCAGTAACCCATATTTCTCGACCCTTTACATATTTATACATCAAAATAAGGCTAAAAACCCTATGACAACTATTAAGCCCTAATATTGGCTCATTACCCCTTAATTGGGGCATATTAGATTAGTAATGCTATTTTATTTATGTCGGCTTTAGGCCATTATTTGTAATTGAGATTAGTAATTTTATTTTAATTATGTCGCCTTTAGGCCATTATTTGTAATTATACCTCCTAGTCTCCTATATATACCAAGGAGACATTTTCATTTTGAATCATATTGTACTGGAATATTTAAGTGGGGTAAAAGGAGGTTGCCCCCTCGAAGAGGCTTATTATCTAAAATTATCTCTTTTTCAAGGCGTTGAGTACTTTTCCTGAGGTTTTTATATGCTATATTGATGTTTGGTTCTTAACATATGGTATCAAAGCTCAAGGTCTTGGGGTTTCGCTGCTACATCTGAGACACCGTGGAATTTTCATTATAACTTTTTTTCTACAACGTCTCAGAAGGAACCAATTGGAGGGTATTTAGTAGACGGATCAAGGTACGTTGGGTTCAAAATTCAGCTCCCGAGGCCTTATACTTTCGGAGATACAGCCTGTACAAGATAGGGTTCTGGAATCATCCTGAAATGAGTCATTGTGGCATTTTCTCTATAAAATTTTTTTCATAACGTTTCAGATCCTGTCCTCTAGAGGTCGTTTACAGAAATCAGCAAGGTACCTGTGGTAAAAATTTCATCTTCTGGGTCATCTTAAATTTGTAGATACACCTTGTGTAAGATAGGGTATCTGACTAGTCCTATTGACTAGCCTCAAGAAGGTTTTCCAAGTAAAACAAGCATAAATTCTTGCTAGAGTATCCAAATTGAGTGGGACTAGTTGCATTGGATCATGGACAGTCTGTAGTATTTTGGGTGTGAGTTTCAGAATTTGATATCAATTATTTTGGGTGGGGCATTCTATACAAGTGAGATCTCCTGGAAAGGCCAAAAATCGGCAAGTTGTGAGGAAGTTACCGTAAATTTCACTTGGCACATCCAATTTTGATCATACCTGTGGCATTGTAGAGAAGAAATATCATGGAACTACCTAAAAAAAAATTTCATACCCAGAAGGGCCGAAACTTGGGAGATAGAACAGAATATATATTGTCTAACAGAATCACCTCAAAATCAAGACTCAAAAGTGATATTTGGCCAACATGCCACCCAAAAAAGGACCAAATAAGCCTCCAGAAAATCCTAATTGGACTCTTGATGAAGGTGAAGAAATGCGTAGGGATATAAATGATTTACAAAAGAAGAGAATAACCAAAGATGAACTACAAGAGATGAGGGATTCAATGGAAGCTAAGTTGGATACTAAGATGGATTCAATGGAAACTAAGATGGATTCAATGGAAGCTAAGTTGGATACTAAGATGGATTCAATGGAAGCTAAGATCATGGAAGTAATGAAAAATTTTGTAACAGAGAAGACACCCAAAATTGAAAATGCATCCCATGAAATTCATGATGAGGACACAAGGAAGGTGAATCAAGAATAGAGAAATTCCAACTTTGGGTTGAAGACCAACCACATTCCTAAGATTGATATGAGGAATTTTGATGGAAAGGACCCAATCACATGGATACTTCAGATGGAACAATTCTTTGATCTCCATAATGTGCCACATACACAAAAGGTACGAATTGCTTCTTTATATTTAGAACCTAATCAATTTGTTTGGTATCGATGGCTTTGTTCCCGCAAATTGCTCGTCACTTGGACAATTTTCACGGAAGAAATGATAGCACACTATGAGGATACAAGGAGCAATA
>JASDQU010739138.1:21791-58108 GCA_032191745.1 Picea mariana
ATTTTAATTATGTTGGCTTTAGGCCATTATTTGTAATTATACCTCCTAGTCTCCTATATATACCAAGGAGACATTTTCATTTTGAATCATCTTGTACTGGAACATTTAAGTGGGGTAAAAGGAGGTTGCCCCCTCAAAGAGGCTTATTATCTGAAATTATCTCTTTTTCAAGGCGTTGAGTACTTTTCCTGAGGTTTTTATATGCTATATTGATGTTTGGTTCTTAACAACAACTCATTCCCAAAAACCCTCATGGTTCGTGCATGATTTTCCCACCTTCGCACCTACATGTTGCTTTTCCTTCCTTTTCGTCTGCATGCTTTTTTTCCTTCCTTTTAACCAACATGCTTAACTATTGTTCTTCTTGCTTTTGCACACCTATATGACTTCTTCTTTAACCCTGCAGATTGCTCCTTTTTTTTCTTTTGTGTGCGCTCTTCAAAAATTGGTTATTCAAAAGGTCTATCCAACAAGCCCCCAACACTCACCTATGGCTCGTCCTGATCCACTTAATCCTGTTGCATTTCACCCTTCCACACCTCCATGAAATTTTCAATGGTTTCTCTTGTATTGACTTCCTTCTTGACCTCAGATTCTTTCTCCAAAATATCATGTACTACCTTCACAGTTAGGGGTGTGAGCTTCTCCTCATTGTCATGTGATTCTTACTTCATCGTGCCCTGCACAACTTCCAATGCCCCTATAACCCTGAGTGATTCATCCCGCAGGGGTAAAATCATTGTGCGAGAGTCTTCTACGCTTCCCTTAGATTTTCTATCTCATTGTATGATTTTTTGTTTTGTAGGATGGTCGCTATGCGCTCAAATAGTGGTAGTGTACTTATATTCTCCGAGGCCTTATACGCCTTCTCATGTGCCTCCTTTAATATTTCTTCTACAACCTTCATCTTTTCATCCTCCACCAACTTTGTCCAAATCTGTGTTCTTTCTTCACCTAGATTTGTGCACTCCTCATCCAACCTCTTAATGCTTACTACTGAGGTGATAGATATTCTTTCTCTTTGTTCCTTCTCCTCGGGTGGTGTCCCTGGTGTGGTGTGGGATTCCAAATATCTGATTCTGGTGTGGAAGCCTTGAATGAATTAAGTAATTTTTGAGACATGTTCCTCTAGTGCAGCTTCTACCACCATCAACACCTCTAGAATTTCCTTATATAGTTTGTGGAAAGATTGATGTATCCTCTCTGACTATTGCTAGACCTCATCCTTCTCCTTCAATATCCTCTCTACCTTTTTCTCGACTTCGTTCTTCTCTTGCAAAGTAGTTGTGTAATATTTCTACAGTGTTTCTTTATTCGTAGTTACCTTAGCCAAGTCACTTGACGTTGACTATGCGTGGAATTGTGTTTCCTGTGAAGTATCTGTCTACAAGCATTGTAGTACTCTTATGGAATCTATGAAATGACTAAGCCCAAGTGAATTAGTACTCATTCCTACTCCTTCATTTCTAGTTTGGCGAACTCAAATTCATCTGGCAAGATCTTCAAAAATCTGCACCCTACTACTATATATGACAAGTAAGAAGTGTTGGCCCCTTCTTCCCTAGTCACATTTGTTGTTGGTCCTTCACCAGATATTTGCTATGGTGCTATCCTTACTACCTACAATAGTTGTTGCAATGTCGTTAGTTGTTCCTGCATCATCTAGTGCATTTATTCTTGTTTCTGCGATGTTTGTTGAGCTAACTCCTCTACGACATCCCTCACTTGGTGGCCGATCCTATTGATATCATCATTTTTCAAAGTATCAATAGATGGTTCTTTATGGGATTTCATATTCTTGCATGAATATGTTGTTGTTCCCTTACCCTTGTCTTTCCTCTTGTTCCCTATTTTTGGCATTGTCTCCTACACGTCACTTACACTATTTCCGTGTTCATTTCCTTGACCTTCTTATTGATTGTCAAGGTGCTCTGTATTTTTTTCATTCCCATGAACCTTCCTGTCTGGGTCCCAATCCTGCATAATCAGTTGTATGTATTTCTCTATGATTTTGTATTTTTTCTGGATCCATTCCTCTGTCGGGTCTTTCCTTGCTTGTACGTACATGTGATGTCGGTCTTCCTAGAACCACATAATTGGTGTGTACATCTCTACAAGTTGTGTCCAAATGCGGGGTGCATCTAGGATACACCCCATAATCCTTTTGTTGTACATAAAGAACTCAATGTTGGTTTCTATCCGTCTTCTCTTATTCATCATGTACAAGAAGTTTTGATACTTGGAGGCCAAGCACGAATTACCTCTTAGACCCAAAAACTTCACATCCTCTAGTTCTGCCCACACTGTGAACAAAATTAGAATTAACAACCACGAATAATGGAATTCCATGCATCTATTATGTGCTCCCATGAAATCAATGAGGAATTGGTTTAGTAAGAATGGTTCCCAGCTCATTGACACCCATTCTACACATTTCTATGTCGTTGTTATCACTTGCGGGCACTTGATCTTTTATGCAATTCTCAACAACTTGCAGGGAAATGATTGCATCACAATTCTTATTGTTGGGTCACAAATACTTGGCACGTCCAGCCCATGCATGCCTCTAACTATGAGAAAGTTCTCCCTCATGGACTCTCACAGAGTCTTGTCATTATTTTTTTCTGCAAACAACAAGGTGGGATCTTACCCCTGTGGCGATAACCTTGTGATCCATGCAATTAAGTTTGTGTCAATTGAAATTGACTTGTCCAACCATAATGAACTGCCATTCACACAGGTTAACAACATCTTAACACATGCATTCACCTCTTGGCTCTTGCCTAAGTGTGGAATGTTGAACAAATTTAGTATGCCAGCTCGTTCCAACCCTATGGACCATACCTTTGGCACAAGTATAGTATGGTTCGTCATTGGATCTATTCTCAATTCAAAGTATTCACTCAGTGCAAGTTTAGGGAACTTCGATGTGTCTATGTTATCATTGTCCGCATATTTGAGCTACAACATCTTCCCTAACATATCCTCATCGATGATGACCCTAGCTGGGATGTTGGGTGTCACCAATGGATGCTTGACATCCTTCTTCAATGCCACTGTTTTGGCATGATCCTTCCTTGGTGGAATGTAGTCCTTAGGAAACCTTGGCTTTGATGATGATGTTCTGTAATCTCCTCAACCTCTGGTAATGTTTTTTCAGCTCTCATTCGGGCTTTCTTTGGTACGAACATTGGTGCCTTTGGTGGTGCCATCTCTTTAATCTGGTTACTAGTGACAACTGCTTTGGCTCTGTGGTTTTTCTCAAGCTGTGAAACATGAATCTCGACTCTCTCTTACTCACGTGCAAATCCAAATGACAATAATCACTGTTTTTCCACCCTCCATGACTTTTTTCCATTTCTCCAATTGTCCCTCTACCTTCGTGCCTGGATTAATTGTCTAGTCCACCGGCTGTGTAATGAATGTCTAATTTAATGTTGCTTTATTACGAAATCGTCCGCTGGATTTTTTCTTTGATTTTCCAATCTGTCACGATCTCCGATGTTTTTTTCCATTTATGACTAAACGTCGTCTTTATGCCTTGTCATCATGCTTTTTAACCATCATTTCCACCCTTCAATGCCCTTAACAATATTTATTACTTAGCTACGCTATTTTCCAATTTTCTTGTGATGCAATCGCTTCTTCTACATGGATTTCACTTCCTTTGTAAAATGTTTCCTCTACACATTTTCTTTTTATCTACAACATTCTCATGTTTAGTCCTTCCTTTGAACTAGTTTATCTTTTTGCATTTCTTTCCTTTACTTATTTTATTACTTTTTCCCTTTTTATTTGTTTTTATTTTTTTTAATTTCCTACTATAGTACAAATACTATGGCACGTATGTTCCTTTGTAGCTCAGATTAATGCACATATGGTTTCCCATCCCTATAGAGTTTCAGTCGACTTCCATTCACCAATCCTCTCAAGGCTTCACCATTCAACGTTTCCAACTGTAAAACACGTAGTTTTGTCACATACTTAATCATGTAGGAACCTAACCAATGCATCCTAAACTTCCATGGGTGTTGCATGAACTTGTTTTCATATAATAATACTAAGTATCCCACTTAGAATCTTTTCTGCTTGATATGCCTATCATGCCACATTTTTTCTCGTGCCTTCTGAACTTGCTAATTGAATCCTATGACAAATCGGTCTTCCTCTAGATGTAACAACTATGAAATTTATCCTATACTATGCTAGAGTCCTTAGATCAGTAATCATTGCAATGCGTAGGCTAGGAAAAATAAAATCCATCGACATTACTTCTTCTTTCCCATAGACCAACCTAAAAGGTGTTTGTCCTGTCAACTTTTTTCTTGTAGTCCTATATGCCAATAACACTGCAGGGATCCTTAAGTCCCAATCATCTCTCCCTACATTACAAATATTTGTTAGTGCATTCTCTAAACTTTTATTGAAGGATTCTATTGTCCCATTGGCCTAAGGGTGATATAGCATGCTCTGCTGATGGTAAATTTGAAAATCCCTAGTCAATGTTGCAATCGTCTTATTCAATAAGTGTGTTCCTTGATAACTCAGTAAAATGTGCGAGCATCCAAATATTGTGACTACATTCTTAAACAGAAACCACGCAATAGTTTATGCAATGTAGTCTATGACTGGTGTTGCTTCTTCCCATCTGGTCAAATAGTTTGTTGTAGTGATTATATACCTAACTCCGGATCTTTTGACTGGTGGATAGATTGGTCCAACAAATTTTATCACCCATTTATCAAAATCCTATAGTGTAACTTGTGGATGCAAAGGCATCTCATCCCTTTTGGATGGATTTCCAACCCTTTGAAAAACATCACATGCCTTCCAATTTTCTTTAGCATCCTTGTTAAGTGTGAACCACTAGATCCTTGCACGCAAAATCTTATGTATTGTTTCTTTACCTACATAGTTTCCTCTTGCAATACCTTTGTGCACTTCTGAGAGTTCATTGGAATTTCATGCTCTAACACACATCGTCTTAATATCCCATCTTCCCCTAACTTATATAAGTTCCCTATGATTAACTTCCAGTTTGTTACCTTAACCACTAATTGTTTCTTTTGTGCAACTGTCATGTTTGATCGAGCCATTCATGTACTCAATAATTGCACAATATCTGCGAAGCATTCTTCCACCATCTAAAATACAAATAAATTCACATCTGGTAGGCTATAATCTAGATTCCCTGCATCTTCTCCTAATAAAATGAAAGATAAGTGATATGGTCCTACATTCAACTTCCCTGGTTTCACCACAACCTCAAAATCATATTTCTGGAACAACAACAACCATCAACATATTCTATCCCCAACAATGGCTTGTTCACTAAGTATGTTAGTGCAGAATGGTACATGTACATATTGAAATGAGAACCCAAAAAATAGTTTCTAAACTTCTACAGTGCATATACCATTTCCAACCCTTCTCGTTCTACCATAGTGTAGTTAGTTTTTGTTGTTGACATCTTCTTTCTTGCGAATGCAATTGGATGGTCTATTTCTTCTTGTCCTGGTTGAGATAAGACTGCTCCTAAAGCTATGGACAATGCATCCACATGAACATGAAATTACTTCTTCCAATATGAAAATATTAAAATTGGCGCAATCACTAACTTCTTCTTCAATGTGTCTAAGCCTTCATGGCATTCCTCATTCCACTGGAATTTATCTTCTTTCTTCAACAACTTCTCCATGGGTGTTGTAATATGCACATATCCCTTAATGAATTTCTTGTAATATCCTGTATGGTCCAATGTTTCTCTTAGCTGTCTGACTAATGTAGGTGGTTGTAAGTCCTAAATTACTACAATCTTGGCAGGATCCACTAGTAAGCCATGCTTACATATCACATAGCCGAACAAAATTCCAAAAGGTGCACAAAAAATACATTTCTTCAAATTCAATGAAATTTGACATTGTATACACCTATCCAAGATTAATATCAATACTTCTATATGATATTTCAATAGACTAAACATAGTATAATAATATAAATACACTCTAAAGAACATATGAATAAATTCCTTAAAGGTTGCGACAACTACTCTTGAGAAAATTGCAGGTGCATTCTTCAACACAAAAGGCATCACTGTGTACTGGTAGCTTGCCCACTCTATTGTAAAGTTAGTTGTATGTCTATCTTCCTGCGCAATATTTATTTGGTGATATCCTGAGAAACCATCTGTGAAAGAATAGGCCTCCTGCCCCCCTACTTTCTCTAGCACTTCATCTGTGAAAGGTGTTGGAAATGGATCATGCAAACATGCATAATTTAGCTTCCTTAAGTCTACACAAACCCTAATTCCCCCTATTTTATTATCTTGCACTACCATTGGACTTATCCATTCTAATTCTACTACTGGTTCAATGATTCCTGCTTCCAACATTTGTTCTATCTCTACTTTCACCTTCTCTTTATACTTCAGATTTATCTTGTAGGGTCTCTATCTTACTGGCTTAACATATAGTTTCAAAGGGATCTTCATCTCTCCTAAATCACAAACTATCCATTTCATTTATGAAAACGTGGTTGGTAATAGATCCTGATACTCATGTAATAAGTCTGCAATCTTCTCCACAATTTCATCATTCCAGTAATTGCCTATCTACACAAACTATGGGTTCTCTTTTGTTCCAATATTTATCTTTGGTGTCCTTAGTGGCTGTGCATACAAAATAGATACAAGATTTGGACCTGCTACTGCACATTCCCCCTCAGTTTCAGGTACTTGTATATTCCTGGGATCTTCCTCATCTTGATATTTGTTGGCCCTTGACCAAGTTTTGAGGATACTTGGTCATGTTTGACCTATTTTTTGGACTTCTACAGGATGTCGAAGGCGGAGCGCTAGAAGAAGCAGAGATCGTAGGATCTCAACCCCTTTTTAGGGACTTTTTAGGTTTTGGGCTTATGTAATGGGTATGGGGATGTTGGCCCATGGGTTTACCCATGCTTAGGCCTATTTTGTAATGTATAAATAGAAGTCTAGGCGATGTAAGAAGTAGTGAATAGTGACTAGTAGTGATTAGTCAGTTGCAACTGTGCTAAGTGCTAAGTGGTAATTGCTTTGTGCATACTGTGTGAGGCTTGTAGAGCTAAGTGCAAGTGATTGTAAGAGACTGTGGAAGGATTTGTGCTATAACTCAAGGAAGGAGGATCTAGCGAGGTGCACAGATATCCTGTCCTCTGCGGAGTTGATTTTGAGGCTTTGTGCATGTAAGAAAATTGATTGAAGATAACAAAGAGGATGACGAGTTGGTGGACGTAGCCCCAGGGTGGTGGTGAACCACATATATCTTGTATTGTGAATGCTTTGTGCTTCTTGGTTGTTATTTTGTTTATGTGATTCAATGCTTAGTGCGATGTTAGATGATAGATGAATCTGATATGATAGCTTAGTGCTGAATAATGTGAATGAATGCTAGATCTGATATTTATTGGTATGCTTAGTGTTTGAATCTATTGGATTTGTGTGAATGTTGCATTGATCTGTTTTCAGGGTTTAGCTGCGTTGTAAACTAAGACTGAATATTGATGAATCATAATTTCTAAGTGCTCTGTTAAGGTGTTACAATCACAGATCTATGTCCTAGCTAAGGTTGCAGACATCTGAGTCCTGCAACCACCCCTGCCTCTACTTCGGGTGAGAATTCATCCGCTTCAAAGGTGCTGTTGAAAGGGCCGATAGTTAGGGTTTTGTTGGTGTGTTGTTGTAGCGTTGAACCCTGGGTTTGCCCCTGTGCCAACGAATGGTTCTATTGCTGGGACCTGAAACTGTGATTATTGGGAACTGAGGAAGAATAATATTTGTGCGAAGATCTGACCCAGAACTGTGAAATATCTGTGCGTAGATCTGTTGCTCTGGTGCGCAGTACTCTACTTGGATTGTGAAACTATGTTGTAAGAAGAGAAGTCTAATCTGAAGAAAAGAGGTAAGATCTTGAAGCCTTGTTCTCTGAAAGAGGTAAGAATAGTAAAAAGTTTTAGATTTGGAAGATTTGTGCTCTGCTGAAAGTAAGATAAGTAGAAATTTTGTTTTCAAAAATATGGATCTAGGTATGTTTGATAAATTTTGTCCTATCCTGAAAACTAGGGAAAAGCTAGAAGAAAGAAGATTTGATACAAGTAGATCTGGTAAGAATAGTGAAAGATATGTTATTCATATGCATAGAAAGAATGTTTGGACTAAAAAATGGATGCAAGATCCTAGAAAGAATTTTTTGTAGGTTAGCTACCATGATTCTAGTGCGCAGTACATGAAAGGATGGGGATCATTTAAGAGAAAAAGAGGATTAAGTCTTTGTTACATTTGCAGAATATCGGGACATCTTGTTAAGGAATGCCCTGGTAGAAGACCTAGTTGTCCTTGTTGTAAAGACATGGATCATGAAGTTTTGGATTTGCCTAGAATGATTGCTAAGGTTGAAAGAATGAATATGAGACAAGAAAACCCTGAGGAAGATCAAGAAACTGAGACCATGGTAGAACCCCAGAAAGAATCAGAAACTGTACTATTGCAAATGAAAGAAACCCTAAATGACCACCGAAATATCAACTTATCAGAGATCTTCAAAGAAAAAGATTGCATAGAAGCAAGAATAGGAGACTTCAACATTGCCTGTGTCATGGATGAAGAAACACAGGTGAATATTATGACAGAAAGAACTTGGGAAAATTTAGGAAAGCCTGCTATGATTCCTTCAATTGGAGGAATAGGATTATTTAGAGGAAAACAGATAACCCTATGTGGAAAACTTACCCAGATTTCTATGAGTTCTCATGGAACTTCGATAGAGAAATATTTTGAGGTTGTTAAATTTATTGAGAACAACGCCCCATTTGATGTATTACTAGGAAAACCTTGGATTGAAAGGGATCAGGCCAGAAGGAAAGAAGAAGAAGTCTTAGAGAAAAAGAAGCAAGAGTTGAAATATTTCATGAATAGGAGCATTGCACACTTGATTGAAGAACAAGAGAACATATTGAAGCTATTTAGAACCAGAAACTTGGATTTCAAAGTTGAAAGAACACAAGAACACTCACAGAAGACTGAAGCACCTACCCCAGATAAAGAAGAAGTATTTCCCTTGAATCCTAGGGAAGAATCTCAACAATGTAAAGTTACTATACCAAGAGGAGATCATAATCAGAATGGAAAGAGGAATACAGAGAGGAATCTCACCGGAAAGAAGGCTAGAAAACTAAGTAAGAATACATCAAAGATTGAAAAGTTACAGAAGGTTCCAGAGGGAACTTTGCAAAAAGAAAATTTGCAAAACTGGAACTTCACCAGGATAGCAGAAAAACACCACATGGCACTTCACCATGGCAAAGAAATATAGCCGTTGGAAACAATATAATAGTTAGACCGATGCCCTGAATGGGTAGAATGAAATTTATGGTCAGAAAGATCGCCATCAGACTATTGGGACCATGTCGTAATAGACAGAACTAAATTAATGAAGGCTTCTCACCCTTTGGAGAGATATGTTGCATAGTTATCTACTTAATCCGTCAAGCCTTGCATCGAGAACACTTTTGCCAACTGTGATTATCTGAGCCCACAGATCAGTTGATTTCGCACAGTGATCATTGAGCTATCACCATCCATCCTGTTGCATTGAGTAGTTACTCTTCAAACCTGAGATATTCAACCATGAGTGTGTATGTCCAAATAACTTAGCACAGTCTACGAGTCTATGAAGGAGGTACTCATCGACCTCATGAATGAAAGAGTAATGTTTGAAAGGGTAATATTTGTGGGTGTACAAGCGTCATCGATGAGAGGAGTGCAAGCCTCTCCATCGACCGCTCACGGATCCAGACCATCCCGAGTCGTCACAAAAAAGAGAACCAAGCACAAAGATGACCTAGAAAATGCGAAGCTAATCCCATCCATCTTACCCGAATACATCCCGCCTCTAGCCGGCATGGTGAGTCGTGATAGTTTGTCGAGAGATTTTGATTACACCATGGTTATTGTGTACCTTTTGAAGGGGATACACATAATTAGAGCGCATCACGACAATATCGCAATGTTGAAGTTTAGGGATTTCAACCTAGGAGACTGCAAGAACCATAGTATGCTCATCCCATATAAATACTTGACTAGGAAGAAGGGGAAGAACTCAAAAGTAATCCCCCAGCCATGGACGATGAACCTCACAAAGTCCACCCTCTTGAATGTAATGAAAATCCCACACTTTGGAAGGATCCAGGAGGTTAACGCCTGTGTTAAGCTCCTGCTCTCATGTTACCATGGTGTCTACTTATGGCTAGACTGATGTATCACAGTCGATCCGACACTGATCCATAGGATCACCGGATTAAGTATGCAAGGCCCCAACCCACAGGACTTCTATCCAGGGAAAGCCACAGATCATGCAGTAGCACAGAAGATCAAGGATACCATTGGCGATGTTGAGAAGGGGACGTGAGGCTATAAGGTATCTTCCATCCAGAATGGCATAGTGCACCTAGCATGCCAATTAATTGCAGAAAATATAGTAAGGAATAATAGACCAACGCAAGACACAGGGTTTTTCGTTGACCTTGCAGGGAAATGCATGGAAGGCCTACAGATGAACTTGGTGAAGTACCTAGTTAATCAGCTGGAATTAGACTGCCGCAAAGCACAGGATCAGGGATACGAGTTCCAATTTAGCTGGCTCTTGATGTCATCATGTTTATTTCTTGGGAGATGATGGAAGGTGAGACCTTCCTGGACATTTAGCCATTCGAGCTTCTTGCTACGAAGTTCACCACGCTCTGGTACTTGAACGATATGGGAAAATAGTGGTAGTCGAACGTAGTATTTCACACATATTATCTCCAATTGAAGAGGGCTATTGAACTTGAACCTCGCATGATGCCAAACACCCTACAATGGTTCCGACCCCTCATGAAGTTCTGCGTAAATTGACACTTCATCTATATTACTACGCGAAAAGACGAGCATAAGGAGGAGCTTCAGTCGTACTACAAGCTCATAGAAAAGGAACTCTAGGAGATAACTAAGAACTAGTCAACATACCTCCTTATCCCCACTAATCCTGTAGAGATGTCTGACCCTGAACTTGATAGCTCAGAGGCCACTCACAAAGAACATGACACACCTGAAACCAACAAAAGGAAGAAGACCGCAGAAGTCCAAGACTTAAGAAGCGCATCAGAAAAAAATTCTTCAGTATCACCTGGACGAGGGGGTGATGATGAAGTAGAAGAGATAAATATCAAAGAAGATGAGCAGAAGCAAGTCAAAGTAACATCGCCTATAGATGAGGCTGATCCTTTGAATAAGAGGAATGTTTATCCCCCGAAACCCTCTTCCCGAAAGAAATCCAGAGCCACCTTGACCAAGATGCAGACTGTTCTTAGGCTTAGAGACAAAGGCAGAAGACCAAGTAAGGCATAAAGTATAGCATCTCACAGAAGATATCCAATATCTACAACAAATAATAGTATACTTAGAGCTCCGCACAGTGCCCGACACCCCGTAGGATGTGAAGGATCAAAGAGATGCAACTGCTTTAAGCGCAGTTGAGAGAATAAAGGACCTTTCCATGGAATGTAAACAACTAAGTGATCATAGTACCCAAAATTATGAGAGACTCACTGAGAATCCAGAACTGAAGGCACTTGAGCTACAACACTAGGAGGTGAAGCAACAAGCATAAATAATACAGGTGGAGTTGAAGTCCCTATCAGTTGTTGAAAGGATGAAGCGATCCCAAGAGAAGTGCACTGCTCAACAATAGGTCCACACCATTCAGAGAAGAGTCATGGAAGTAAATTAGAGGCTCCAACCTATACAGGATGAGGCTTGCCAATTGTTCTCAAAGATCGAAGGCCAGGGAAAAGAACTAGAGAAAGTTGTCACTGCAACTGAACAACGCTTAGAGGGACCTGTCAATGAAGCTGTTATCTAAGAGTTCACTGATCAGGATGCCATGTCACAACAAAAAGTCGAAGCAGCTCAATCCAAGATCGAGGCTTTTGAGGTAGAATTACCCATATCAGAGTGCCTCGGGACAAGTCACAGGTGAGTGTTGGGGGCCTGTTGGCCCTTGACCAAGTTTTGAGGATCCTTGGTCATGTTTGACCTATTTTGGGACTTCGACAGGCTGTCGAAGGTAGAGCGCAAGACGACGTGGAGATCACGGGATCTCGAACCCTTTTTAGGGCCTTTTTGGGTTTTGGGCTTATGTAATGGGTATGGGGATGTCGGCCCATGGGTTTACCCATGCTTAGGCCTATTTTGTAATGTATAAATAGAAGTCTAGGTGATGTAAGAAGTAGTGAATAGTGACTAGTAGTGATTATTCAGTTGAAAGTGTGCTAAGTGGTAATTTCTTTGTGCATACTGTGTGAGGCTTGCAGAGCTAAGTGCAAGTGATTGTAAGAGACTATGGAAGGATTTGTGATATAACTCAAGGAAGGAGGATCTGGCGAGTTGCGCAGATCTCCTGTCCTCTGCAGATTTGATTTTGAGGCTTTGTGCATGTAAAAAGATTGATTGAAGATTATAAAGAGGACGACGAGTTGGTGAACATAGTCCCAGGGTGGGGGTGAACCACGCATATCCTGTGTTGTGAATGCTTTGTGCTTCTTGGTTTTTCTTTTGTTTATGTGATTCAATTCTTAGTGCGATGTTAGATGATAGATGAATATGATATGATAGCTTAGTGATGAATAATGTGAATGAATGCTATATCTGATCTCTATTGGTATGCTTATTTCTTGAATCTACTTGATCCATGTGAATGCTGCGTTGATCTGTTGTCAAGGTTTAGCTGCGCTGTAAACTAAGATTAAATATTGATGAATCATAATTGCTAAGTGCTCTGTTAAGGTGTTACAATCACAGATTTGTGTCCCTGCTAAGGTTGCAGACATATGAGTCCTGCAACCACCCCTGCCTCTACCTTAGGGGAGACTTCATCTGCTTCGTAGGTGTTGCTGAAAGGGATGGTAGTTAGGGTTTTGTTGGTGCATTTTTGTAGCGTTGAATCCTGGGTCTTCCCCTGTGCCAACAATATTCTTGAGAAACATTGTAACATTCCAGTAATTCATGAACTATCATGGAAGATCTATGCACACTACACATAGATACTACCTCCATTGACCCTTATTCTAAAAACATATTGGTTCTGATGGTCTGCAAAGTTGCATCTATTAATGGAGATTCATGTTCAAAAGTCAATTTTACCTTAAACCTTTGAATTAGTTTGTCCTAGTTCATTGTTTCCCTATGCATTTCTAGTTCCAAATACTAGTTCTTGGGGATCGTTTCCAAGATATGTATAAGCCTATGTGTCCATTCATCCTTTAGTATTGAACTCCATATCTTTAAACATTGTGCAATATGATCTATCGGATCACTTAATCCTGTATACTTCTATGGAATATACTCAACTTCGGTGCCAAATTTAACTTGCATGAATCTTCTACACTGCTTCTAGTATTCTATTCCTTCTTTATGTGCAACCCACCATTTGGATGGAGTAGCTTTCAAGACCACATATAATGCCAACAATATCTATTGTTCGGGTATCTATAATTCAAATTCTTATACAAAAGAGTCTATATTGTTATTCAATCCATCATACTTGGGCGGGTCACACAACTCCGTTCCAATCTAACGCAATGATCGAGTGATGCAAGAACACCATCTCGTTGATACTTTATGCATCCTCTGCTGCCAATGTTCCATAACTTCCTATGGATCAAACACACATGAGATGATGCTTCTCCAAATTAAGGCACCATCAGTAGTGGGATTAATGTAGTCATCCATTCACACAGTAATGTTATACAAGTTATCAATTTCATTCCCTTTCACTGGATCTATGTATCTCTTTCCTTTTGTCAGATCAAATGGTGCGGTAACCTTCAAGTCCCTACTTCAAAGATCATTTCCCTTTTCTTCAAATTAATAATCATATGATTTTCAAAGGCCCATTCAAGCCCCATTAGCATTGGACATGGCAGGCTATCATCCATGATCACGATGACTTTGAAATATGCTATACTACGCACCCCATCTATATTCACAAGTACCCCTATCAATCAGCCAATTGGTACTATCTTGTGTTGGTTTTCCAATCTTAACTGAACAAGAGACCAAATCAACTTGGGTTTCCCCATCATTTCCTATGTTTTCTTTGGTAAAACATTTACATCAGAACCTAGGTCTAAAATGACATTGTCCACATCATATTCCCCAATCTGCGCATGACTTAGCCTGAACTCTCCATTGGACCTCTTTATGCGCAGTACCTAATTCACTACCCTATGTGTGGTAGGAATTTATCTTTCTTGTGTGGAATGATAAATCATTTTACACAATTCATTCAATGCAGTTTCATCTTTTATTAATTCTAAACAACTTTTTAGAAATTATCTTAAAGTACTTTACTTCTTAAGCGACCTTTCTAGAATAGTAAAATCATAGAATAGAGGCATGTTAAGCACATGAGGTGTAGAATATGTTGATGTTATCCAATATGGTCCCAATATCTCCTTTCTTGTTTGTTGATATGTCTCTTTTTCTTGTTATGGTTCAAATGTCATCACAGGCCCTACTGATTTCTTCACCCATTGTTCAACATGCCTTCCTCCATTCATCACGTCAGCACCTGTCCTAACTTCTCCATGTGTGGAAGTTGCTATTCTAGGTCCTTCATTTCATTTTTTGACTGATATCTTTTGTATGTTCTAATTTGGTTATGGTTATGATTCCCTCTTGCCTTCCATTTTACAAGTAATTGAAGACATTATTTTGTCACATGATCTAGGGCTCTATAATATGTACAGGTTGTATAGGGATTTGGGTAGTCATGAGATACGTGTATTGGTTGATTCCAATTGTATCATATTATTATTCCTCTACCTCCTCTACCAAAATTGCTTCTTCCTCGACCCCTAACAAATCCTCCTCAACTTCCTAGATTAAATCCTCTCTAATTATTATACTCTGGACCACCTCCTTCTGTCGTGACATCTTCCTCCTGAATTCTATACATATTTGAAGTGCGCTCTATCATCAAATCGAATGCACAATAATCCTTCTCTTCATTCCCTACTGACTTGAAAAAGTTACAAAATAAATTCCTTGGCGTACACTGATATTTCTACAATAATGGAAAATTCAACAGATGACGTCCCCATGTCTTGCAAATTTCACAATATGCTCCTCCTGATAATGGGTTTGGTGATCCAGTCGCCAAATACTGTGCAAAATTTGGGGTATTCATCCTTATGGTGCTCTTCAGTCCTACATGTGACACATCAAAATTGTTCTCGCTTCTCCTTCCCTTTTGTAAGAGCTGCTAATTGGAGTGTCAAGGAAGCTAACTGTGTCTAAACTTGAGCCATCCCCACACTATATCCTACCAGAGATGCTTCCAGCTTCATTGCAATCTCAAAAGCTTCAGGCTGTAACATAACCTTCCGTTGTATCAACTGGCAACAATTATGTGACAATAATCTTGCAATAAACCATTCTTTTTGTTGTTGATCAGGAATTCGAAATGTCAATCTACCCATCAAATCCTTAAATCTTTGATCATAGTCCCAAAATGAATTTTCACTTGTTTAATTTCCTCCAATTTTGTAATGTAATGAGACTCACACTTCAACTTCTTGAACTCTTTCAATAATGCTTTCCAAATTTCCACTAGCATCCTTGATTGACTTGGTGGTGTAGTACTATGTAGTTTCATGTACCATACTAATGCACGACCTATAAATGTTGTTTCCAACTATGCAATATTTGTGGCCTCATCTTGGATATTCTTTGTATCCCAAATTGTCTCACATACAAATAGATGTTGTTCTGTTTCCTCCAACCCAACTCCCTAAAACTCATGGATTCTCAAGGTATTGTCTAACCCTACCATAGTGTTTGGTGTAGTACCTCCCCTTGGTGATGTTGGTCGACTCTGACTTGACGTACTACTTCCACTACTCTAGATAATTTTATTCTGACTTCCTCTACTAATTATAAGTGATTTTGAAAGTTCTTCAAATGTTACCTCAGATGTAGGTGATGCACATGGGGTTGTGGATTCATCACAGGATTAATCGTGAATAGGGCTTACTAATTCTTCTATTATGGGATTGCACTGATAATCCTCTTCCTCTCCTTCTGTACATGGTATTTCTACAATCTGGATTAGTGTGCAGGGTTCTCTCTTCTCATACTCACTATGTTGTTCTCCTTTCCTAGCCCCAGTATTCAACCTCTTATATCTTCTTCCACTGTGAAATACCCCAAATTCATCTTCTTCTTATGATATACTCTCTTTGTTTCTTTGCATCCTCAGTCCCTCCCTTGTTCATTTCTTCCCCCCTATGTGTGTTTAGCTCCTTAGCAATTAGATTCCATCATCATCACACATTTATCACACAACAACATCTTTATCTAGGTACCCAATGCTTTCAAAAATATACCATGTGATCCATTGAAAAATTCTCTTTCCGCAACACTATATGAATGTGTACAATCTATTGCAAATTACGTAATATAACCCCCCAATATGATATTCAACCAGAAATCAATTGTGTGGGAAGTATTATTTCTGACAAAATTCAATTATCTTACCAACTCGGAAGTCCAGTTCCTTGGTGTTGTAGTACAATATCTTCCAATATTCTCCACTAATCTTTCTAACCATTTACTCAAAATAATAAGAAATTCACCAAAGAAAATCTCATGTAACTCTATAAACACATACCTTTGCAATAATTTTTCATGACTCATACGAGGATTTCTATTCTCTCCTCGAGAAAATTCTTGCTGCCTCCTTTCTATCGATTAAAAAATATCCTTATTAGTCAACCTCCAAAACATCCCCTCAACTACAGATTCTGGGTTCCGTCAACCAAACTATTTGTTGGTGTGAGACCCTAGGTTTAAGTTATCCAACCAACAAAACCCTTCATATATCAACCCTTTCGACATCACCTACATGCAAGTGAAGTCTCACCCAAGGTATCTATTGGTGTTGCAGGAACCAAGTTTCTATAGGGATGAGGGGATGTGAGGCTATCAACATGTCCATTACTACTTATATACCCTGTGTGCAATATTATGTATCTAATATATTGTGATTAATTAATAAACTCTATTATGCAACACCATGATAACATATATTGCAACTTAAATCATTCACTGAAACATCCATTACTATTGTGCATCAATTATATAACAAGCAGGTCTAAACTAATCATGAATAAACATAACATCCATGAACAACCACATAAAAGGACACATTCAAACACATGATTTAACGTGGTTCACCCAATCCTTGGACTACGTCTAGAATGACTGGCTTCTATATTAATCTTCATGAAATCACCATCTCAGGCTTGCACACTATGCTTACAATAGATATAACATATCATACTATCTAGTCTTGCATAGTAACTCTACAGTGCGAGCCAATCTGTACAAAATATCACTTAAAGCATTACGCATATGATCTCTCTCTCTCTCTCTCTCAACAATGTAATCTCTTATTCTCAGTAACCTCTAAGTCAGAGAGCAAGCAACTAACTTAATAACCCCATATTTTATGACCATTTACATATTTATACATTGAAATAGGGATAAAATCCCTATGACAACTCGTGACAATTCATTCCAAAAAACCCTCATGGTTGATGCATGCTTTTCCTGCCTTTGTGCATGCATGCTTCTTTTGCTTCCTTTTCGTCTGCATGTTGCTTTTCCTTCCTTTTCGCTAGCATGCTTAGCTGTTGTTATTCCTACTTTTGCATGCCTATATGACTTCTTCTTTAAACCCACAAACTGCTCCAATTTCTTCTTTTGTGCGTTCTCTTCAAAATTTGGTTATTCAGAATGCCTTTCCAACAAGTGTGAAGCCAAATTTCAATAGCCGAAGCACCCTTTGACCAATGCACATGTTTTGAATATTGCAAACCCTGAAAAAGGATTTCTTGGTTTGTACAGACACTTGCAAACAATGAATCAATGGAGTCCTCATACAGAAGGGGAAACTTATTAGTTATGAATCACGAAAATTAAATGATCATAGGAAAAATTATGTCACTCACGATATGGAGCTTGTAACAATTTTGCATGCGATGAAAATGTGGAGGCATTTATTTCTCGGAAGGAGGTTCATATTGATGACAGACCATTGTTGTATGAAGTATTTGTTTGACCAATTGAGGTTAAATACTAGACAAGATATATGGATTGCATTGATTAGTGAGTTTTATTTTGAAATCAAACACATAAAGGGAAAGGAGAACAAAGTGGCAGATACACTCAGTTGGAGTGTGAAAACTATACAATTAGTAGAAGAAAGTGTGGGAGAGTCTGACATCCAAAAAAGTATCAAAACCCTCTCACAAGGAGATGATTTCTTCAATCAAGTGAAAGAGGGGTTGCAAGAAGAACCTAGGGAGAGAAAGTATGAAGGATATCAACTTTGGGATAATTTGGTATTGTACAACAACAGACTATATGTGTCTGGTTCAATAGAGCCGATGAACCTAATTATGGATTAGGTCCATAGGAGACCCTATGTAGGTCATCATGGTTACCAAAAAATGGTAACAACAGTAAGCAAGTTGTATTATTGGCCGAGAATGGAGCAACATATTGCAGAATCCATTACCAAGTGTCTCAAATGTCAACAAGTAAAGTTGAGCATAAACATCATGTAGGATTATTACAACCTTTACCAATTCCAGAGTGGAAATGGGAGACTATATCCATGCATTTTATTACTGTTCTACCAAATATAGTTAAGCAACATGATGCAATCATGGGAGTAGTGGATAAGTTGAGCAAGGAAACTCACTCCATTCCTATCAAATCTAATTTTAAATCCATAGATAATGCTAACATTTTCATGAAGCAAATTTTCAGATTGCATGGTTTTCCCAAGACCATAATCTTAGATAGAGATGCTAAGTTTACCTCAATTTTTAGGAAAAGCTTGTTTGCATGCTTGGGAACATAGTTGGTGTTTAGCATTACCATCCTCAGATAGATGGTTAGACCGAAAGAGTAAAAAGAGTGCTAGATGACATGTTGAGGATGCATGTTATGCGTCAACCCAAGCAATGGGAAGAGTATCTACCCCTGGTTGAGTTCACCTATAACAATGGTTATCAGGAATAATTGAGGGTGAGACCATTTGAGGTATGTATGGTAGAAAGATTAGAGTTCCAATTAGTTGGGACAGTCCAGTGGACAAGATCACAATTGGAACAAAATTGCCAAAGGAAATGGAACAAGAAATGATTAAGATAAGGAAGAACCTAAAAATATCCCAATATAGACAAAATAGATATGCATACATCAAGATAACTCACAGAGAGTTCAAGGTGGGAGATCACGTATATATCAGGGTAAATCCCAAAAGAAGTTTCCTTAAAATGGGGACTTGTGTTAAGCTAGCACCCCGATATTGTGGACCTCTTGAAGTCCTAAAAAGAGTGGGAACAATAGCATACAAGATTGTTTTACCACCTACTATTAGAGCTCACAATGTGTTCCATGTATCTTTATTAAAGAAATATTTTCATGATTATAATCATGTTATTGATTGGACTATGATATCGGTGGAACCAGAGGTTGAATTATAGCCTCAACCTCGATGCATCCTTGATAGGAGGGAAACAATACTCCAGAACTGATCCATCGTACATGTCAAGGTGAAATGGAAGCACTTTGGAGTAGATGAGTCTACTTGGGATCTAGAGGATGCCTTGAGATTGGCATGCCCATTTTTTTTTAAAACACCAAGGATGATGTTTCTTTAATGGGGAGGGGAATGTAACACCCTGTTTTCCCCCATGACTATAATTATTCTAAGACTTGATATAATGTAATTATGAAGCATGTGATTATGTTTTGACTAATGAAAAACACGAGAAAATTGACTGACAAGGAAAATCATTGAGTATTGGCCATGATATTACAGGTGGGAATTGATGAAGTGGGATTGGTAAAATGGGAATTGATGAAGTGGGATTGGTAAGGTGGAATGGTGAGTTGGAATAATGAGGTGGAAGTGGAGAATTTTCTATGAATAAATTGGGAAGCTCGTCCAACATTCCAGTTTACATATGAAAACAATTAATACAAACCTACAAGTGTACTTGAACCTGCAAGGCCCCACATGATCAATTATGGAGGGAAATATTGGTGGTTGAAGCAGTTATAACTGCTGACAAACCTGATCTGTTGAAGAGGAAAGGGTCAATTCAAAACCTAACAGAAGAAAATCCCTTGGATTTCCCCTTCGAATTCAGATCCCCGACAAGATGTCGCATTTGAAAGAATCCACAATAATCTCAAGTAATGGGTGGAAGAAGAAACCAAAGGTGGAAAAAACATCATCCAAATGTGAAAGAGAGGAAGAGGGGCATTATATAGGTAATACACAGAGATGAGGAGAATATATTAGGGAAGTAATTGGAAAGACGCAATCTGAGTCGACTTGAGATAATAATCTAAGGATGAGAAAGTGAGTGCATGACCCACAAACAAATGGTGCAATGAATATAGGTATTCATTGGAACATATTTGAGTAGTAGTATAAATTGGAAAGATGTTATTGAAGAAAATAGAAAGCTTGTCCAAAAGATTATTGATCACCCTGTAACAGAGAACACCTAGATCTAGAATGGAGGAACAGAGGACTACAAATTGGTACTTGCTGAAAATAAATAGGCACTGGTAAGGGAGGTCACTGAGGGACTGTATAGAAAATAAGGGACTCCTTCTACAGAAGAAATCCAGTTGGGAGGGTACCTGATAAACCTATGGAATTCCTCAACTCAGTGGGAAGAGGGAAAATTTTGTTGTTTCCAGTGGAGAAAGGAGAGTAACCCTCCTGGATCATTCTAAGTTTGAGAACCAACTGAATCATTCCCCTTGTGATATCATGTCTTGTCACGAGGGTGGTTTTTTGTAGGAAGGTACAATGCAACATAGCCTAAGGTTAGGAGGAAAGGCATCCTCTCTCAGTCAATTAGTTGTTGACATTCACTGGACATATAAGTGTTTTTCTTAACTCACTATGTTTGATGTAAATATGTTATTTCATGGTTTAAATACCAAATGTGAACGTATGTAAGGAATGAATGAATACATGAGTAAAATGTAATATTTATGTTTTTTTCCATTGGTTAACCTGTTAGAATTATGAATCTATGAGAGCAGTATGAGGGTAGGGTATATTCATGTGAGGACTACAAGTCCTTGAATGAAAATCTTGTAGGATATGAAAATATTCACCCAAAAATTGACAAATTATATGCATTAGTGATTGAGGAGGGTCTCTATGTAGATTTTGAGAGCCTCAATTCAATGTAACCCATTACTATTGAGAGGAAACTTTACAGGATATGGAAAAAATATTTATTTGGACAATGACGTGAGTGCCCTGGTATTTGTAAATCATTGTATATGTTAAGGAACCTTAAGCCCTGTGAAAATCACATGTCTTAGATGGAAACCTTATAGGAAATGAAAATATTCATCCAAATTCCTGATGGAATGCATTAGTTGGTTTCAACATGGATTCTTGAGCTCTTAAAGGTTTGGTAGAACCTTGGAAAATAATAGAGGAGGAACCTCGAATTGGTTAAGTCCGGATTCGTACTAACACCATGAAGAAATCAGTTTTTTAAGCCAGAAGGATTCATATTCATTGGATTGACTTAGCTGAAATATATTAATCGTTGGTTGGAGGATGAAGTATTCAAAATGTCATAGTACAAGGTTGCATTGGGACTCCAGTGGGGAGAGATATGAGTCAATGGCAATTTTTGATCTATCAAAGAGTATATCGACAAGTCTTGGACTTTTGATGCGAGTCATGAATCTATCAGAAGGATGGTTTTCGGAGGTCTGGATGGAATATTGTAAAGGAGATTCCTAGTGGGATATCAACCATTAGATATCATGTGAATCACTTTGAGGAGGAGGTTTCAAGAACCTTAAATGGTGAACAATTGCAAACACTAAAGTATATAGTATTCGTAGAATGAAATGAGTGTGGATTGTTCAATCCATTAGAGAAAGTTTGGTCAGAGTGAGATAGTTAGAGTGGTCCATGACACTAGAGGGGATATGGTTCGATGGGGATGGACTTTGAGAATGGAGGTGGACCGTTGATTGGTGTGTGGGCGAGATTTAATCTCATTCATATATTTTTTGGGTCCCATTCGTTAGCATGTAGGATGGGAATATAAGTGGAGAGTAACTGTCAAGCAGTTATATTCCTCAATGTAATTGTAGCCATTGAATCTCGAGTCCAAAGATTATCAGATCCCTGAGTACGATTTTTCAAGATAATTCCATAGAGAGTATGTTAACCCTGGCGATTAAGAATTCTGATGGGAATGAGTCCAAATATATACAGATCATTGATATGATGGAGGGGAGTAATGTTGACCATCTGATTGAGGGTGTCTAGGTGCCTGGATACCTTAACTATTTCGATGGAGAATTTTTGTTGTGTTTTGAAAGAGTTAATATAGTATATATTGTTATAAGATAAGTCTTCACTTAAGTGATTTATGAATCTGAATACCCACCTTGAGGAAAAGGAGGAAACCGAACATCCCACCAGCCTAAGTGGTGATTAGGTGGTCGAGTGTGTCATAGGAAGCGTAGGATTAAACTAGTCTAAGTAAAAAATTATTAAACAAGAATTAGAAGGATTGATCCCTATGATAGCACTCAATAACACCTTTGACTATGAGGGGTGTCTTTGAAGGACTTCCAATGCAAGCATAACATAGGGTAACTGATATAAATTCTCTATAATGTTGTAATTCTAGGCGTCTTGGGAATTTGGGTTATGTGCGAACCTTCATAAAACACCCTTTAGAGGATGAAACATGATATCAATGTTTGGCTTCTCTATATGAAGAGGGAAAGTTTGTTGAGATGTGGATACATCCTTATTACTAGATCCAAGATCAGGAGCATTGTTATTATGATCTCAAGTATATACATTGATGTCCTTCTCAGACACATAGATATTGGAATTCAATGTATTTCCCCTTTGGGGAGGGTCACCCTAATTTCCCCCTTGTAGAGGTGTAGTGTTTATTAGATTGCCAACAACCATTTGTTTCCCTTGCATAGGGAATGGATTAGTAAGCATTATAATAGGTTGTTGAGCTTACCACTGGGTCATCCATCATTCAACTTATTGCATTTTGGGAAATTGTTGTAGGGTGGTCTTGTTTACAAAACTTGCAAGGGAATTTAACCTTCTTCTTCTCATTCCCCCCCCAACAACATAGTTTTTGTTTTTATTCATTGTAGGCTCTTAGATAGAATTTGGAATTTTCTTTTTTTCCTCTAGGTTGCTATTTTCCTTTTGATTTTATCATTTTAATTGAATGGACATCAAGGGTATAGGTAGGGATCAAGCCATTCTAAATATTTTTCATGGCCATAGGTGGATTATAATATGGAGAAATGTGTCCCATTTGATTCATAACTTGATTGGTTGTGACATTTCCAACAAAAACAATCACACCATTAGCATGAGGTCTTAGCATGGGCTTCTTATGATCAATGTATAGTCATGGCACATTAGGTATGCTTACTTCTCTTGATAGGGAAATGTATTTAACGATACTCAGAAAAGGGACTTTATAAACCAATAAGCTAATATATAATCAAGGATATTATCTCTTATCATATGGTATCTCTTTCTCCACTCATGAATATGATATGAGATATGAGTGGAGTTACTTGTTCATACTCACATTGGGAGATATCTCCTTTTCTCATAATGTATTGAAAACTAAAAGTGAATCTCGAAAGAAATAACCAAAGATTATAAATTGTTATGATATGCACATGGTAACTCAATGTACCACTTTGTTGTAACCCCTGTAAGGGTGCACTGCAAAATCCATAAATGAATAATATCATACATCAAGGAGTTTGATGAAAAACATAGATGGAATATCATCACATGATTTGTGGGTCTTCTAAAACCTTATCCAACTTTAAAATGTCTGAAGGTAACTTGGCTGAGATAAGAGGCCAAGTTGGATTATGTTGAACTAGGCCATTAGTCATTCTAAATAAATCAAGCAGATTTAAAGTCACCAAAAATGATGACTGATTTGTGGTAACATTTTGATGGTTTATATGGAAAGTATTTGGAAAATTCTTGTGTATCATATTTCCACTCATATAACTACCCCCTAGGGAATATTCATTGCTAGGATTGAAAACTATATGTATATGGTATCCAAAATTTAGAGTAAAATCCCCATTGAAAGGAAATCCCATGTTAGGAACAAAAATGATTCCAATAGGGAATGATCCCACTCCCAATAGAGGATATGAATCCAGTTGCATCTCTACCCCTGAAGGGAAATACAATATATGGGGCACTGGTTCCCCCGATTGACATCCCAAAACTAGGAAATATTGGTGGTCTCATTTGTACTAATAGGTGGCATTCCTAGAGAGACATTTATGCCATTGTAAGCAGTACTAATGGGATAACTAATCCCACTAGTGAATGTTACCATGGGGACACTGATGCCTCTAGGGAAAATACTAGAACTAGATGGGTTTGTGCCCTCAACACCTAATGGGATAGAAATATTGGCTATTCTGAACCAAGGATATACAAATTTATGACCAAACTGATCCCTAGGAAGAGATTAGACTACATGAATGACAATCAAATATTGGGGGTTAGTAAAGGGGGCATTAAATTTMATAGAAGATGGATGAGGGATGTCTTCGATATCTATAATTATAAGKTCATATTTAGTAGGAGGGGAATGGGACCTTCCTAGTATATTGATATGTCCATTTGATCCTCTCAGAAAATCTTCCACTGATAATTCCTTTGACATGGGCTTGTACTCAATCAGTTCTTCTCTTGCAAGAYTGTTTAAAGAAATGTGTGTTTCTTCTTCAATTTTTCCTGATGAGTGATCAAGAATGTCCAATCTATGTCTTATAGTAAGTGGTTATATGATATTAGGAGGGAGACCCTTGATACTTCAATATTGATGGGGCAATTGGTCAACCACCTTGAAACTCAAAATTTGGAAAAAAGTAAAAAGTGAGAGACCAAATCCTAGGCTATCTTTGTTTTACACCAAATAACATTCCTCTTAAAAAATGTTAAAAATAAATTAGAAATAAAAACACCCTCACCTAAGGATCGACCCAAGGTGATTAATTTCTATATCTAATCAATCAAGAGCTGAAAAAGAGGCCTTAAAAAATAACCCTAGGATGATGAGGGCACAAGTCAAACTAGCAAAGGTAGCAAGGAATAGTTATAGTAACATCCTACAAATCAATCACCCAAGGTACAATGTCCCTTGAAAAGACTAGAAACCTCCAAGGGAGTTCAGATCAAGATATACTATTTGTTCCAGGTACTGCAATCACTTCCCACTTGCAACACCTATCATGAACCTTGGAAAAGAAACTAAGGATGCCACTTTACTATAGGTAGCTGAGTGGAACAATCATGGGTTAAGATTCTGGATAGGGCATGGATAGGACTTCCTCCTATGACCGAAACTATAGGAAAGAGGTGTCACTTTGAGTAACATGCCAATTCCACTAGAGTCCCCTATTACATGTCCACCCACCACTCAAGTGCAAGGGGAAAATATCAACACTTGAAATGGATTGAACTAGTTCTTGATGCTTATGTTACAGGCTATGAAATTACTTCTCCTTACCAATGGTCATTTGAATCTCTTTAGTCAATCCTAGTTTCATTTTAAATGGCCTTGGAGAATTTACTCTCCAACATACACCAAGGCTCTACAACCTAGATTATTGTTCATTTTCTAGAGAAAAAAACAATTCTAGTTGATTTTATTTATGTATTTCTTTTCATGGCTATTATTATTAAGGGGAAGAAAAATCAAAATTTTAGTGACGTGTTTAGGACTTGAGAATGCTGAAAAACATAAAGAAATTGACAAATGCAAATAAAAATTTATGTTTTTCTTTCAATAGAAACGATGTAATCCTTCAAACTACTTCAAATTCAATCAAACTAAAGAGACCAATCTAAAATATGGATGGAATGTAATGTTTATTTTCAAGTTACTAGAATGCAATCCATGAACAATTAGAAAATTGGAAATGAAACTTCAAGAAACTACTCAAAAGACGACTAAAAGAGAAAAATATTTTTGTATTTTTAAAATCTTTTCAACCATGATGCAGTGGATAATACCAACAAACAATATAGATTTATAACTTTAAGATCAAGCCTCTCAAGTTTGAAGAAGACCTCAAAATAGGAAGGGAAATTTTCAAGCTTGTAATTTTTTTCTTTGCTATAAGATAGGCTCACAAGTTGCACAAAGGAAACTGATGTGTTGCTCATGGGTTGCACTAAGGAAACTTGTGTGCATTCATGGGTTATCCAAAGGAAAGTGGTGAGTGCTTACAACGATTCCCAAACATAATTGTGAGTAGAGAACTTGGCAAGTGAAAAATTAAAAGAAACAAGAAAGGAACCTAAGAGTTTACTTAATTTTGTTGTAACATAGAGAAAAATGGCAAAGATAAAATCTAAACCAAATTACAAAGATGGAAAATAATGAGGGACAACCCTAGCATAAATAATTCATGTAATTATCCATAGTGGAGTCATCATTGTTTTTTCAAGAAATGTCCCCGGTGACTAGGGTTGAACTTGCCGACATGGAAGCTAAACATAATTAACCTCTTATCCAAAAATATTCAAGTTATATTATTGAATTTGAATGAGATAATAGGGAAATACAAGGAATTATATGACCAATTCCCTTCATTACAAGCAACCTAGATAGTAGGCTTCCAACACCATACCATTCTCCAAATATATGTACAATTCAAGAAACAACATTCATCAAACTTAATCAATCATATAACTGAATAATATGAACTTGAAATAAAATAATTCTAATTGATATTAAGTAAATCAATTCCATTCATAATTCATTGAATCAAACACATAAACAGAGAAATACACAATGAATTTGAGGGGAGGGGGAAGAAGAGAGATATTTTTATATTAAATGTAAATGTAACAACAACATTTCACCTGATTCATGTTGTTGGAACCTTCATCACCAAAGTTTGGGTTCCTCTAACCTAAGCTAGTGATAAATATCAACTCAATCCATGAATCACGGTATTACTTTAGAAAGGGAATCCAAGAAGGATGTAGACCTTACACAATGATAGATAAGGATCCAAAACCAAGGGAGCTTGGTCATAGAGACTATGAAACCTAGGAAAATATCCAAATAATCCTCTAACATGCAAGTACATTGACTGGTCTTGGTCACTTCCCCAAACATAGTGTTATCACCATTTATTCCCACACCTAGCCCAAAATGACAAGTCTTACCAATATGCACCATCATAGTCCATGTATCACTTGTCATACACACTTTCACACCATTATTCCCTTGCATAACTTAGGAAAACCCCCTTTTTCCTAAGTTATTGCACTTAATTAAAGTCATAATCCCGTTTTATGCATTTTCCCCTTTTTATTTTATTAAATCAAAGGAAAAATTCAAATTAGTGGTTAAAATTGATTTGGTTAAATATAATATTTTATTACTTTGACCATATCAAGGATAACCACTATTTTTCCTATAAAATAAAGAGAGACAACCATTTTTCATAGAGATTTTCCCATGAGAGTACAGAGATTATAGTGAAATTTCCATTGACATTTTAGCTCCATATCACCGCAACTACTTTCAGCCAAGAGGATAATCTAGCTAGTTCTACCACACATCAGGGAAAGAAAGAAGAACCCTCCCATAGAGATGCCACCAGGGGACATTTGTCTTCATCAGTTTCTTCATAGGTTTTGTTTATTTGTACTACAGTTATTTGGGTATTATACATGATATTGATTCTTTGCATCTTGTTGTTATTAAGTTACTTTTCTATTGCATGAATCTTCTATTTCTGAATAGAAGAGATCTAAAGGAATTTAATCACTAGAGAACTAGGACTTCTTGTGTTCTCACCCACTTTTGTTTGTAGCTTTGACACAACCACAAAGTTTGCAAATATTCTCACCCTTGATACATATCTACACCAACAAAATGGTGACTCCATTTGGGATTTAAGTTTTACTCATGATCCTTGGTTGTGGGTGTGTGGTACACATTTTTTATCTCATTTTTATAGGGTTTTATTGAGTTTTTTCGTGGGTTTTTACCTTCATGTATTTTTCTGTTCTATTTCATAGGTTACAAGTGTTAGAAATCCACTCAAGAAACCATCGAAGCTGAATCCACAACTCTTCTCCAAAAAAAAATTCCCAATGCGCTTTTGCCCCTTTTTCAGCCATTGGTCAACACAGAAATTGGGTAGTTTTCTACCATTGCTCAATGCATGTTTTGGGTAGTTTTCTACCACTGGTCAACACATATTTTGGGAATTTTTATTACACTTGTCAATGCATATTCTAGGAAATTTTCTTACATTGGTCAATGCAGGAATCAAGACTTTTTCCACCACTGCTCAATGCACATTTCCAGGTTTTTCCTGCTTGAGCAATTTTTGAATTTGTTTCGTCTTTCAGTGCTTTATTTTCTCACTATATATGTTTTTTAGGGAATGCATTTACCTTTAGTTTGATGGTTTATTAAATGGATTAAAAATAGTAACTAAACGCTAGGAATTGAGAAGAAAACTCTAGAAGGTTTTGATCCCTTTTCCTCAAGGTGTTGTTTTAGGGTTTGGATCCCTATTTATTTCTGCAAATGTAATATCCCTAGGCCTAACCCCAGTTGTACAGAAAAATGTAATTTTTTTATAGGATGGTGAGCCAGGTTGTTATAGGCCAGAAGAATTGTGTGATTATTAGGTCAGGGATCCTGGATGCTAAAGTCCAGTGAGCAAATTTTTGTAATATGTAAACACCCATATTATTAATGAAAACACACTGCTGCATGCAGACCGGTCCACAAATGAGTATGGGGGGATCAAATCAACTAAAAAGGGAAAGGGGGGAGGATAAGAGTCTAGGAAGGGGATAATCTATGGGGGATTAATCTCGTTGGAATATTATAATATTATTTCTTAAATTTAAAGTAATGGATATATGTATGTATATCCTAAGTCTCGAAAGTAGGGACAAGGGAGTTCCTTAGAGTACCAAGTGTCCTAAAATACACATGCATGTATATATATATATATATATATATATATTGTGGAGATAATTCAAAGGGGGGTGATTCCTTTTTGGGTATTATCGCGAGGATTGACTGTGGCTGCAGGGAAGCAGTTGTGAGTCATACTAGATGGTACTCGACTGTGATGAAGAACCTACACTTGTACTATTAGCACGGGGGTTGGATTGAAGAAATGATTGTCAGGTTGTATTACAGAAGAAGTGTGTTTTCAGGCATGTGAGCAGTTCTCTGGGCGAGAGACTACTTAGAGTTGTTCCCTAGTGTGTTGGGCGATAGATACAAGGCTCTGATACTTCCTATCCAGCCTATTGTTTAAGCCTCAGAAGGGAATTTGGGCAGCCGAGGGACTGTTGAGAAGAGAAGGGGCACACTTCCTGGGGTGGGACAAGCATGTGGGGAATGAGAGACTGTAGGCTAGTCGCAGAAGTTGGCACCTTGGGTGGAACACTTATGTTGGTTATCAAACCTTATACTGGCTTAGTTTTCTCTTTTCCCTGGTAGAGTTTAGCCCCAGCTCAGGGGTGACCCGCTGTTGAGATTTATGAGCAGTACGATCTAAGTCTGGGAGGAACGTGGAAGTTTTGCATGCAGTTGGTGTTTTTTTCCCAGAGATAAGTGTCTTTTATGTACTTATTTCAATTACTTTATGTGTGCAATTATGGGTTTTATGTCATGGAATATCTATTTTTAAATTCTATATTAACTGTTAATGTTGCATAGATGTTGTTACTATTTCCACTTAAGTATGTTCATATGCAGAACTTAGTATTTGATTTATTGGTACCAGAGATAATGAGAAAGAGAGTTTCTCATGTAACATTTCCCATCAGGTGGTTGGGGGGGTGTTACAAATTGGTATCAAATCCTAGGCTGCAACACTGACACTGCATGGGCCATTTAGCAATGCACTGAGTGAAATTTCAGAGGTTGCAAGCGAAATGTTTGACATAATGTCAGAAAGAGTTCATTGCAATTTGTTGACCAAAAATGTTACAGTGTTTTTGTGGTGAACCCAAGACCAACTGAGTGAAATTGGGCCAAAATCCCCAATTATTTTATTAAAATTCCCAAGGAATTCGGAAAATTGGTCCAAGGACGAGTTTTTTTTGGATGATTAATCTCTTTCTGAACAAATTCAGACCTACAAATGGTTGAACTGGAAGTCAGTATAAGGATTTTCCCTTTGTACTGGTTAGAAAATCCTGGAATGGATTTCTCAAGGATCAATTACACAAATACAGAGTTGGGATAGACTCTACAGGACTATTTAGGTCCTTTCAATCCCTCGAATTTCCTTTTCCTATTATAGAATTTGAGTTCTGTCAATGGAAGGTACTTCCTTCAAACCATTTTCTTGTCCAAGTGACCTCAAGCTCGAGTCCACAGACTTAACCAAATCATGTGTAAGATTTAATAGTGTAACCCTCTGGGGCTTTTCAAAATCCCATATGACTAGGAATTTGGAACCCAGTGCTACACTCAAAGGGAGATAAGTATTTTGAGCTTCAGGACTTCGGAGGTGCAAAGATTCGGGATGTTAGAAATTCACAACACTCCAAATATTGTCGAAGGCAACCAGTCGAAATAGTGACCGGACGGTTTACTGACAACTAGTGGTTTCCTATCTATTGTCGTGGGATCTACTTTATCATTAAACCCTAACCAATTTTTCAGCCACAAATTAATTCGATTCATCGATCCAAGAAACATCGGGATCTTTCCTGAATGTTGGATATAATCTACGGTCAATTCAACTTTGACTCACTCCAGGAGTAAAAAGGTGTTAGATGGCCAGAATCCTCGAATGCTGAATTCACGAAGTATTGTGGGTCTTATATCAAAGGATCCTTTGGTACCCTTCTCTACCATTCAATATACTAGTGGAAGGATAGATTAAACATTTCATTGGAGTCTTACTCTAGGAAACTTAAGGTACAAGGGGTAAGAATATCCTGAAAGTCGAAGGCTAGAATACGTGGCGAGGGATTCTGAAACTTTAGAACTCTGAAACTCTGGGAGATTTGACATGTTGGTGCATAGGCCAAACACCAAAGCACTAAAGGCCAGACTATGTGACGAGAGTTCTATAACTTCGGAAATTCATAACTATGGAATTCTAGGAGATTTGAGGATATAGGAGATTGTGTTAAGTGTCGAAGTTTCCTTCTTGTAGTGTCTAGTTTCAATTGGACGGGCCCGCGTACATGACCGTGATGATGTGGCATGCCTGGATAATTCCACATGGCATCATGGAATTGGTTGATATTGAAATTCCTACAAAACCATGGGAAACCCTGTTATAGTCGGGAGATATGATGAGTCTTGATCGTCAATTGTTGACTGAAGGAATGGATCAACGATCGTGGTTCAATGGAATCCAAGTGTAAAGTCAAAGGAGTCAAGGAAGAATCTCGTCCATTGACAAAGGTTTCAGGAGAAATCATGACCATTGAATTAAGGAGCCATTAGACGTTGACGAGAGGAGGGATGACATCATGCTAACGTTATGTTGATATCACAAACCTACATGTACAAGGAATCCATGTCGAGGTTTGTAATTGTTCAAAGTGATAGGGAGTGGGTACTTCTTGATTTTAAGGATTGGAAAAGTAGCTAAGTGTTGAGACTCTTCGTATGGACATAAGAAAGGAAGAATTATGCATTCGTGAGTCTGCAAGTCTGTGAGTCCATGAGTCCTCCTAGATAGAAAAATAATCTAAGTGTTGAGAATTTTCAGGCGGACTTGTGAAAGGAAGAGTTTTTATTTCAGGAGTCCACGAGTCTGTGAGTCTGAAAGTATCAAGAAGCAAAAAATTGAATAAGTGTTGAGACTTACTATGAGTCTGTGAGTCTGCGAAGAGGGAAAATTGGCTAAGTGTTGAGGATTTTCGGATGGGATTATGTAAGAATGTTCACAATTCCGTGAGTCCACGAGTCTAAGAGTTTGAAGAAGTGGAAAATTTGCTAAGTGGTGAGGCTTTTCGAATGGAATTATGTAATAAAGGTTACAAGTTTGCGATTCCGTGAGTCCATGAGTTTGAAAGTCCAAAGAAGTGGAAAATTAGCTAAGTGTTGAGAATTTTTGGATGGACTTATGTAAGAAAGGTTACAAGTCCATGAGTTTGTGATTCTGCGAGTCCAAAAGTTTGAAGAAGTGGAGAATTGGCTAAGTATTGAGGCTTTTTGGATAGACTTATGTAAGAAATGTTACAATTCCATGAGTATTTGAGTCTGCAAGTCTGAAAAGAGAAAAATGTTTAAGTATGGGAACTCTTCAGACGAAATTATGAAAGGGAGATTTATACTTCCTAGAGTCTATGAGTCTACATAGATGAAAATAAACTAAGTATCAATACTTTTCGGGAAAAATCATGAAAGAAATAATCCTTATACATTTTGGGAACAAAATCACATGAAATTATTATGTAACTGTAAATAGTTAATCCTAACAAATTATGTTGGCTACACATTTTGCAGAGTTAACAACATTTAGATCAGAACATGATCAACACAAAGCTCATAATCATGGAAGATGCACAAAGGGCTTACAACTATGGTGATGAGATAAGAGGGATGTATGTTAATTTAGTTATTGAAGGTACAAATTCAATTGTACATGGAGAAGGAAAGGAAGAAAGTATGAACTTGGTAGAGACTATAAAGGTCTGCAAAAGGATGTCTAGAATTATAAAGTTGATAATGAAAGGCTTGTGAAATCAAAGGAGCAGTAGGAAGACTTCAACATCAGGATAATTCAGAGCTTGGGAAGAATAGAGAAGAAGATGGATAAGGAGACTGGGTCAAGCAAATAAGGGAATCACAGATCTTACAATGAGAGGGGAATAACAATAAGAATTGGTAGACATCACTATCATTATTCAAGACATTCAACTATGAGAGCACACAGAGTCCAAATTTCATCCCTTGTTAGGAAGCATAAGAAAAGTTCTGGGGTGGATGAGATACAAGGGGAAATGGATAAAATCAAGCCTCCCATGTTTTATGGTGAGCACAAGAAGTATGAGGATACAAAGACATGGCTGCTAGGCATGAGGAAGTATTTTCAATTACATAATTACTCTTCACAAGCAGAAGGTTGAATTTCCATCTATCAACTCAAAGGAAAAGAATCAATGTGGTGGGATGAATTTGAGCAGATACAACACATTGATGAGAAGAAGGTCACTTGGAGGGAGCTCAAAAGGTATTTACAAAAGAAATATTTGACTAAGTGATACTATGATAAGAAAATGAAGGAGTTATTTGAACTCAAGCTTGTGAGTATGACCATAGATGACTATGAAAGGAGGTTTTTAGAATTGTTGAAGTGTGTTTCTTGTTGGTAGTACGACTGTCGTTACACCAAAACCCACAGGTGATTGGTAAAATCACCACCACCAGATTTCAAGGATCCACGAGAGGCAATTAGTCCCTTGTCACGATACACACAGGGAGCATTGACTACTTGCAATTTCATGCAATAATATCCCCCTCAGCACGAGATGAGTATGTATTGAACTCGTGACCTCTAGCTTTGATACCATTTGTTGGTAGTATGGCTTCTGTTACACCAAAACCTGCAGGTGATTGGTAAACTCACCACTGCCAGATTTCAAGGATCCACGAGAGGCGATTAGTCCCTTGTCACGATACACACAGGGAACACTGACTACTTGCAATTTCGTGCAAAATTTCTTTCATCAAGGAGGAGCATGTTAAGTCAGAGGTACCTAAGTGGGTTTCCATTTTTTTATCAGTGATAAGATACAATATGATGATCCCAAGACACTAGAGGGAACCATAAGGAGGGATAAATCCCTTTATGAACAACATAGAGGAAGACCAGCCTTCCAAAGGATGTGGGAAAAAAAAAGAAACATATGATGGACCAGAGGAAGAAGGGATCTAAGCCACCATTCTTGAGAAATAATTCTCAGGGACAACCAACCTCTAAATAACTCATAATGATAGAGGCAATAGGGAAAAGACCAAGGAAGCCACCCATTCAATGTTGGGGTTGTGGAGGAGGTCATGTTTTGAGAGTTTTCCCTAATAGAGGTGCAAAAGTGAAGAATGATTACAATGTACAACAAGATGAAATAGTGGAGGACATGGGTGTAAGTGTACCAAGGATCTATGCTTCTTTGGATAACAAGTAAGTTGAGTTTCATTCACACATGATTGAAGTGGAAGGTAAAATCAACAACCAAACCATCACTATTTTAATTGATTCAGGAGCTAGTCATAGTTATCTATATCCTAAGATGGTGGAAAGATTTCAACTACCAAGAAGAAAGCTTGGAAAACCTAGGATGGTGAAGCTAGCTACAGGAAATAAAAGAAAAATTAATGAGATGGTTAAATCATGCCCAATGGACATGAATGGATTAAGCACCAAGTTTTGTGGGTGGGAATCCCTCCTATGGACTTAGCATTTAAGGGCTCTAATCATGCATGCAGAAAATGACCATTTCAAAGGCCTCTACTCTTTCCTATTCTCCCAACACAAAACTCCACATTCATGCAATACAAAGGTGTGAATGAGATTCGATAACTCTACCTTAATTCCTTCGTTTGATGTCGATCCCTTTACTTTCGCTCGCTCTTTGATTGCAAGCCTTCTCCCAAAGCTAACCTGCATTCACTCATGAACAAACAAAAAGCTGCGAACATGCATTTCATATACTAATTGCTGGGTTAGTTGTGAAAATATCATGAAATAAACATTCAACTTGAACACATGATATGGTGGGATGGGAAAAGTATTCATTTTTGTATTAATATTCACAAGAGTAAACTTACAATATGTGGTCAGCACTGCTCCTCGAAACTGGTCCTGGGCTCCTCTTCAACTGTCCTCCAACTGGTTTGCTTTATACTTCTCTTTGCACAAGGATGGCTAAAGGTTGGGACAAGGGGAATGCTCAATCGGGTATAGTCTCTTTACTATGATTTTCCTCCTTTCAAATGGGATCCCTACCCCTTCTTTTATAGGCTAGAAGGAGCTACGTATTTGGTTGAATGACCAGCCATGCATGGCTGAAAGGTTTAGTTAACTTTCCCAAAGCTGTGTCTTTCGTCAACAAATTTCCTTTTTCCGTTCTTTTGTAGGTACACACAGGCTGTATTGGGGCAACTAGTGTGTACATGCGTGAAGTAATGGAGTAGGGCGCGTGTGCCTTTATAAAGGGTTTTTTTAAGAAGAGTTGTGTAGTGGTGTTTTGGAAAAGAAGGAGTCTGAGATGGCCTGATGCCAGGTAAGTATGTATGGTGAAAATTAGGGTTATAACAGATGCCCCCTAATGTGTGAGTTTAGAAGAGCATCTGATGGTTGAAATACATTATCAATCTTTATCAACTTACCAAATCGGTGAGCCCAGGGACCAGAAATCGGGAGGTGCCATCTACAAAATAACAATTGTCTCACCGAGGTGGGCATACCCATGCTTGGGATGAAATAAAATCATGGTTACCAATCAAATACACTGTAGATCCATGTCATATAACTATATAGAGTGTAGCCGTGATCAATACACAACGGATCTACAGCTCAAAAACAAAAGATATACATGTATAATATCCATCTTCTAGAAGTTGATAAGGGATGATGGTTGGAGATGAGGTCTTCAGAGCTCGAGCAACAACTTCAAAATCTTCAAAAATAGGGTAGGAGTGTAATATGAGTGTACAACTTCACTACCCAGAGGTCTTGGACAACTCGTCGGTCATGGACTAGATAATCTTGATGGTTAGACTGAAGGCTTCATTGATTTCGAACAAAGACATGATTGGACTTTCAGGATGGCTGGGAATGAGGGAAAGAGACAAACTGCAGAGGGGCTGACTCAGGCTTGGTAAAAATTCCCTTGGGAAATAGCTATTAGGATATTTAGACACTTAGGAGTTAGTTAAGATCTACTTGGTCTAATATGTCGTTAGGTAAAAGTGTGTTTCTTTAGTATGCATTAGTATGCATCTGTAGTTAGGCAATCCGACGGTCACGATATGTTCCCGACATAGAGTGATCCGACGGTTCATACTCTCCTCGATCTTAACGGCCATTGATCCGTGGCTTAACACCCGGTTGGTCCATGATCTCT
>JASDQU010739138.1:58208-93900 GCA_032191745.1 Picea mariana
AAGTGAAGGAAATATAACCAGGCCAAACACATCAGTATGCACCAATTCTACAATCCCACTTTCCCTTGTCACTCCAGATGGGAACCTCACCTGACTTTGTTTTACATATATTCGATGGTCAAAAAATTTGACTTCTAAAATGCATTCAGGAAAACCTTCGACCATACCTTTGTTGTGCATACCTCGAAGTCCTTTTTCTCTAATGTGTCCCATCCTCTCGTTCCATAGCATGGTTAGGTCAATTTTAACATGTCTTGTCGAGTCGATTTGTACCGACTCATCCCGATTCAAGTCAAGTTGAGTCGATGTCAAGCCGACTTCATGAGAAATTATGTTGTTTCATCCAATCGAGTCAACATTCCATAAAATCATACTTCTTTCTCTTCTTCTGAGTTTCTCCCATTCTTCCATTGACATGCATGTTGGCTAGGTACATGGATATACCATTGTCCATTATTCTCGATCTACAAGAAGATATTCCATTTTAAGCTTCCAAAGCTCAAACTTCTGGCCATTGAATTTTTCTATCTCTATTCTTGAACTGCTTGCCATTCTTTACCATGATATTTAACACAATTTATGGCTTACAAATCTTACTGTACCTAGGGTTTAGTTCTCATATTCAAGATTAGTAAATCAAGATCTGATACACACGTCAAATCATAACACAACTGTGATACCAATTGTTATAGCTTAACTTTTATTTGATACCACTTGTCAGGAAATGAGATGCACTTCCACACTAAACCTAGCAGAAGAGAAGAATAATTTAATCAAGAACACAAATGACAAAGCAATCACACAGTACACAATTATTTTACCCTGGAAACCCAAACCAGGAAAACCAACATTCCTTGAGCATTCTTCTCTCTTGTTTTGTTATTCAATCTTAATAAAAGGTTACATGTATAACCTTGTTCCACACCTAAGACACAATCGACATCATATCCTCTTTCTTATGCAATAACAACCCTGTATCCAATCCAACTTACATCTGCATGACTTGTATTCCCTATCCTAGGGATAACTAAGGAGATTATGTATCGAGCCTCCCAGGTCTTAGACATGGAGTAACGAGAACCATATGACTTGAGCTTGGCCCTAGAGGGCCCATATTTTCTTCAATGCCTCCTATCTATCAACAAAAACAACATCCATCCCATCATCCTGATTCTGAAGCAGCAGTAGGTCTTGCTCCATGAGGTAATGAGTCTGGGTATCATGGTATGTGTCACTTTGATTTTTTAAGAATTTGAATATGTGCACTGAACTCTCTTTTTGTTCATTACGTTTGCTTGGAAATTATTCTCTTTAACTTGTCCATACCTAGGGGGGATGGCAGATTTCCCTAGTAAGTTGGTTCCCTTAGGGATGAGTTGCCACTGGGTGGGTCTATGAAAGGTCATTGTCCATTCCTTCCATACTTACCACTTTTCATCATTGTCCCTCTCATATTTCCCCTACCTTGGTTTGTGCATTGGGTTTGCCAAGCTAAGGATTGTACCTTGCCTTATGGGAAAAAGGGGTTAAAGGTCAAGAGGGTAAAATTAGCAGGAAAAAGTTAAAATCCAAAATAAAACCTTGATATGCTTCACCCAAGGATTCCCGAGAAAGAAATAAATGGCTTCTCAACAAGAAAAGGGGACCCATAAAATAAAATAAAAATCAAGATCTAGTTGGTGGATAGGAGGTCTCATCATGATCCGGCCTATTAGGTCCATGGGCATGTAGTGGTATGACACTTCCATCCATCTGGTCACCAAACCAAGGTAGTGGCTCTTGGTGGCATAACCAAGAGAAAGGGGGTCTCATCATGAGCCAACCTTCTCATTTCCGTGAAGTGCTTGTGGGTAACGTTGTCACCACTGGTCACCACACCAAGAAAATGTCCTCCAATTATTCTCTTGAAAACAAAAAGAAATAATACAAAGAAAAAAGGCATTAAATGGGATAGGAAATAATGGCATCCATGACAAGGTGCAACTCGCCCTATACAAAGGAACCCACAGGTGAGACCTACATTTCCATGTTATCACTGCACCCCTTGCCCAAAAATTCCCTACAGCATGTCATAATTCTACATGAACTAGATTAGTCTTCACCTAGGAAACACCCCAAACTTGAGGAGGATTAGCTCAATAGGACATCTTGAGACCCTCTCCAACCCTGGCTTGTTAAACTGCATAATGTATTTGAGCATTTGTCTGGTTAAAGGGGGGTTTGATTCACATGTTTTGGTAATTTGATTATTAGATGTGACTGACATTGCTATGATCCATGTGACTTATGAGCCCATAGAGGGAGTACTTGTTGTTGTTGTAGGACCATGCTTAATGGATAGGTACATATGGGGAGATGATTAGTTCGGACATCCATGGGGATAAAATCCCACCATATGGATGTTGTGACCCAGCCAGGGGCAGAGAGACACCAGATGCTTGCACTGGAGAGAAACAAGGACGTTCCATCATAGACACTTTGGCAGGCCTGGACCTAGGGGGATTTTTCTCTACCCCTTGAACGCTGGCCTTGGGAGGCCCATGATGTCACCCTTGTGACCCTAGACATCACCCAACATCAAATGGACATGATGGAGGTAGTTGTGTGCCAAGTGGCACGTGTGGCATCATCCAGATGCCTTGGAAGGTGTAACGTTTTTATCATGGAGATTAGCGTCCCACCTATGAGGCCCAACGTCACCCTAGGAGGGCATGACATCACCTCTACTGCACATTTTAGGGTTTAATTCTTTAAATTTATGTAAAAACTGGATTTTTTTATGTAATTTGGCGATGTTAGCCTTTTTTGACCTAAATTGTAATTAAAGGTCATTATCATTGTACAAATAAGAGAAAAATCTCTTGTATTTTTCATCATCTTTCACTCACACAAGTGTGAAGTCTGAAATTCAACCCTCTTTAAGGGTATTTGGCTGAAATTAAGTGGTGCGCAACTTCTTGGAGAGGTTATTGTTGGTTTGTTTTGGCATTTTCATGGTGGAAAGTCTTCAACTAAGGTTTTTTGTGCTAGATTATTCTTGATGAAGTAAGTAAATCTGCAATTCTTCATTTATTTTTGAATGTTTATGGTAAATTTTCTTGTTCATTTCTAAGATTATGAAATTTCCAGTTTGAAACACTAGGGGAGAATCATATGTTATTATCCTTTTCCTTATAATTTTCCACCTAATTGATTTTGTTAGAAAACATCTCCTTTGAAGAATACACTAGAACCCACCTTTGTAGCACTCTAGTATCATTTCTTAATTAGCTTCATATATTTTATTTCAAGCTTGATCTAAGGAAGAAGGAAATCACTAGGGCTTAAGGTTACTTACCTCCTAGCAATTTTTCCTTCTACAGTTTAGATATTGAGGCCTTAGGTTACTAACACCTCAATCATCTCACCCATCCCTTTAGATTATCTATTATCATTTGTGTTTTCCTCTAAGAATTGTCGTTGAAAACTTTGACTCCATTACCCTAAAAGGCACTAGTCCACTCCTTGCAAGTGATTGATTGAGAAAACAACTCTTAAACCATCTTCCCTAAGACTTTTACTAACCTTAACTAACTCTAAATTAGACAAACTCACTAAATAATTTTCTGTTGTTGCAAAATATTGGTACAACCATATATAACAACAACAAATTCATCCTAAAAGCAAGATTAAAATCTGATTATACATTGCCATAATTGCTTCTGGCAACTATTATCATTATGTCAATTTAAGGCTATCATTTCTTGTCATTTTTGAAGCATTATTGAGGCATAATTGTTGTAGTTGTTGCTAAATATACATTGTTGTTATAAATATTTATATTTCTTCAGTTTTACATCAGATTTTTTTATCTTTCAAGAGTTCATGGTTTTATGAAGCACTGACATCATATGGTACTTGAAAATTGTATTTCTTTACTACTTGTTGTCTTGTTATGGGCAAGTACACTTAAATTATCTTTTGCTTCATCTCAATAAAACCTTAGGAATTCTGATATGAGTGACCTTTGACAGGGGTGGGACTTTCTTACAAATTTTACCTTAGCCTTCTCAAACCCCCAGGTCACTGGGGATGTGTCCCCTGGGGTACTACTCCTAAATAGAAAGACGTGTCCTATTAACATGACAGTCATAGGTAATCCTCCTTGTTACTCCAATTTAGTATGCACTTGCCTTTGGCTTTGGGAAAGTACAAATTGCATGATAGGAGTGACCATCAACCTATAAATTACAGACTCTTGGCGATTATCCATTCATCATATAAAAGATTCTAGATTATCCTTTTTACGGACTTAAAACACGCCTATTTTTTATAGGATTTACAACATGAAAAACCCTAAAGAATTGGCGCCCAAAAATGGTTATAGATCCATGCAGATCATTGCTTACAAATTTTGCAAATATCGATATTCCGTTACAGTCGAATCTAAGTTGGATTACCAGTTGACTACCAGTTGGCCTTCATTCATGCCTGCACTTTCACCTCTTTTCAGTTGACCTCTTCAACTTGTTGTTTATGCCTTTACCATGTCAAATCTCCTTGACCTTCGACTTTGAATTTACCTGGTCGACTAACTTCGACCTTCAACTTGCTGTCAATATACCTCAACCCATGACCTATTTTCTATCTACCTTGACTTTGACCGTAAATCAATCCACCTTGACTAGACTTTCACTCTAAAGAATATAACAACCCAACACAAAACCACTAAAAAAAATCTGAAACTCAACCTCACATTGGACATAATTTCTCCCTTAAAGAGATAGACCCACAAACTGAAATACCTTCATGCAAAGTTTCATATCCGATGTGCCTTCATATCCACCAAATGTGGTAAGTCCCCCCACCTTGGTCACTCTTCCATTTCTATATCCTTAGAGTTGGAATCCTCTCCCCCATTGTGAGGTACTAGTGCAACCACTTCTCACCCTATACCTCCTTCACCAAGACCATCTCCTCCTAGTTCCCCCATGGCCATAACTACCCCAACTTCCTTTCCTTTCATGGTCGGGTTGAGTATACTTGACCTGAACCAATTGATCAATGATCCTAATTGCCCCCCTATTCCCACCAAGTTTCCCTCCAACATCCCCAAGTTTGAGGGAAAGTCAGGAGAAGACTCTTCGAACCATGTGATTTCCTTCCACTTATGATTTTTGTTGAAATCCATCGTGAAGGACTTCATTAGACTTCATCTTTTCCAACAAAGCTTGATGGGTGCCACTGCAAAGTGGTACATAGATGAACCGGGGAACTCTCACTGTACTTTTGAGTCCACTGCAAAGGTATTCCTCACCTTCTTCTGATTTCCTATTTGTCATGACCTATGGATTGATATCCTTACCATGTGTCACCAAACCACTACCACCCACATCTGAGACCACATCCATGAGTGGTGTAGATGGAGTGGCTTGTTTAAAGGAAAGCTTGAAGACATTTTCTTCAAGGATTTCTTCATGAAGTCCCTCCTTCCTCCCATTTCCAAGGATGTCACCATGAAATTTCCTCAGAATGAGGAAGAAGCCATATAGAAGGTCCAATAGTACGGATTTTTCTATGCTCAGTCTAGGTATTTGTACATTATCCTTCCAAATGTTGCTCGATACCATCAGGTGATTCAACCACCCTTGGAAATTCCCATGCCACTGATGGTCTCATTGGAACAGTCTCTCCCACATGTCCATGATGGCCTCTCTCCAGGCACCTACCTCAGCAGGTCCCGTGCCTGACCTCCCAGTCTTAAGGATCGTTCAAATTCCACTTTCGAGCCGAAGTGGCTCCCTTGATTCTCCATTGGAATCTCTATTAAAAATCAACCCACAGGTCTTCCTGCTCCCCATAGCCTTTAGGCCCAAGAACTTATCCGTTCACAAAAGAAAAGTAACAATCGAGTTTCGGGGTTTTCCAATCCCCGATGTCACAAACCTTTAATATCTCGAATTCACGATCTTCGATATCCCATGATACTTCAACTTCAGTTAGCCCTCTGGGCTAGGCTCGTGGTCCACGTGACCCTACCTTATATGACCAAAGTCCTATCTCTTATCGGAATTTGGGGCTTCGAATGTCGAAATGTATTTGACCTCTTGTCCTCTGGATCCCTGATTCTCCGAATCCTGATATGACTTCCTTTTCGGGACTTTTCCCAAGCTCTTTTATCTCTGCCACGCGTCCTCCGGTGATGGATGGTCCTGATCGCTTCTCGCTATTTCGCGATTTTGCGATTTTGAATACTCCGGGTGTCTTGTCTTCAGAATTCGTGAAACGCCGAACCCCGATGCGCCGATTGGGTTTCCTGTCGAGATTTCACCCGATAGCCTCGATTGTCGCCATGCATCCTCTAGAGATGGACAGTCTCCGTCATTTTGCAGTTTCACGAAGTCAAATTCCGATGTCCTCTCGTCCTTCTGAATCCCGATATTCCGACATGCGAAATGTCGACGGGCTCTAGATTATCGCCACCTGTCTCAACAAATGGACGGTTCTGATTCAATTCGGGATTTTCACCATGAAATTACCCGATATCCTGTCCTCTAGACCCCCTGATTTCATGAATGCCAAAATCCCGATGACCACGCCTCTCGTCGGGACTTTCTTCCTCCCGTTCACAAAGCTTAAACCTTGTGCAACTTATGGCCGATCCAACGGTTGACGTGTATCTGAATGAGATCTAACAGTCTACAACCTCCTGAGCTTTCACCTTGGAAACCCGATCGTAACCTCCTGACTCCTTTGTCAGATCAGATGGCTGACGAGATTTTTCTAATCCTCTAAAGAGGATTCTGACCGTCACTTTCTCCTTGACGATTTATGTGAATGAATTGAGTGCTCCTCCACAAACTTGTCCACCTACGGCTCAAACTTATGACGCCTTCTTAATACTTCCAGTCGCAACTTCCCTGCACTGTCCTTCAATGGTTTTTTAGAAGGCCTTATCCTTTCTGAGCTTTCTCACAACTCTAAGTCTTAGAGAAGACTCTTGCACGCACTCCTTCTGGAAACCTTCAGACACTTTCAAATATCTAAAAACCCTTCGACTCTGTGCACTCTTGCAGTAGCAGTCTCTACAAGCTTCACTCAGGGTCGCAACCCTGAGACTTTACCCGGCCTGCGCACTCCTTGCATGGCTCCTGTGCCAACTCTACACTCTTGTGTGAATGAGAACAAAAGCTATCTCTTCTGAGCCCTCTGTCAATGCACTCCTTGCAGACAAATTCGACTGCACTCCTTGCAGGAACTCTTGCTCAGATAGAGAAACAATTGAAACTCATTCCTACTTCCTTTCAAACTTCAAATTCAAACATGAAATCATACACACATAGCATAAAAGCAATTGCATGACAGAAAGAGTAAAACATTCATGAGCATAACATTTAAAGATGCATACACAGAGAATATATGGACACCATGAGTCTGAATCATAGCTTCTTTGTATTAATTCAAAACTTATGTACATAGAGTTTTCTACACAGCTCTTTGCATGTGCTTGCTCTTCTCTTCCTGTATACTGCTAATGTTACAAATACAATGAGGGTGTATATATCCCATTTTACCTCCAGCTCCTAAAACTTTCTAATATATTCATTCAATTCTACCTACATACATTTAATATCATAAATGACTCCATCTACTAAGGACGAGAGCGAATCGCTCAAGGTCCGTTACATCATACAGGTGCGCCTTCATTTAATTGCCACATTTACGTTTGGTGCATCAATTACAAGGGAAATTCAAAATTTTGGGCTGGGCTTGCCCAACTGTCTGGTGCCTCCGTGCTGGTTTGTTTGATGTTGGCGATGCTCCTGCATCATACTCCCTCGCTTGAAAATTTTCATGGACTCCTGTCCATGAGCTCCCGCACGGTCTGTCCATGCCTCTTTATTTCTGCTTCATTCTCCCAGCTGGCATATTCAACTTGATGGCCCTTCCACTTGACCAAATACTCAAAGTATTCGTTCCTTCTGGTCTTTTTGTTCACTCTTTTGTCCAATATGCACTCCATTTGCGGCTTTTTTGCAACTGGCATCTGCTTTCACCATTGAACCCTTGGCTGCTCACTTTCTGCTCCTGCTTCCTCAGCTTTATATGGGTACAAATATGAGACATTGAATATCGGAGATATTCCGATCCCATCGGGTAATTCAATCTCGTAAGCATTTGCCCCGAATTTTCTCAAGACCTTACATGGTCTGATTTTCTTCATTTTCAGTTTATTGTATGTTCCTCTCGGGAACCTTTCCCTTCTCAAATGTGCCAAAATCAAGTCACCAACTTCGAACTGAAGTTGTCTTCTGTGCTGATCTGCTCTCCATTTATACTCATGACTTGAGTTCTGCAATCGCTCCTTCACCTGGCTGTGAATTTCCTTCATCGCCTCTGCAAATTCTTCTACACTAGCACTCCTAGTCACAGTCTGCTCTAAATCCCTCAGTTCAGAAACTCCTCTTGGCTACATGCCATATACAATATGAAATGGACTCTGCCCTGTGCTTCTGTTCACTGAGTCATTATACGCAAACTCTGCCTGTGGTAATATATTTCCCCATTGGCTGCGGTGCTCTTTCACCAAGCTTCTCAGCAAATCTCCCAGAATTTTGTTCACCACTTTTGTCTGTCCATCCATCTTAGGATGATAATATGAACTAAACGACAAGTTAGTCCCCAACTTTTTCCACAATGTCCTCCAGAAGTGTCCTATGAACTTTGTATCTCTGTCCGAAACTATGCTTCTTGGTAAGCTGTGAAGTCGAATGACTTCTTTGAAAAACAGGTTCGCAATGTGTGTTGCGTCACTGGTTTTCTGACATGGGATAAAGTGTGCCATCTTAGAAAATCTATCCACCACCACAAAGATTGAGTCGAACCCTCTTTGCGTTCTTGGCAACCCCAATATGAAATCCATGCTAATTTCATCTCATGGCTTCTCAGGTATGGGAAATGGTTGATAAAAACCTGCATTCTGCTTCCTTCCCTTCGAATGCTGACAAATCCTACATCTGTCCACAAATATCTTGACCTCTGATCACATTCTCGGCCAAAAGTATGACTCGCTCAGCTTCGCGAATGTCTTGTCATGACCAAAATGTCCGGCCAATCCTCCACTGTGTTTCTCCTTCAACATATTCTCCCTCATGGAGAATTTCGGAATACACAGTTGATTGCCCTTAAACAACAATCCTTCCTGGATCATGTATTCTGTCCATTGGCTTCCATCTCTGAGAACTGGATTCTCAACTACTTCATATGCTTCCTTAAAATCTGGATCATCTGCGTACATGTTCCTGAGATCATCAGAACCCAATGTTTTGACTCTGAACTCCTGTAATAGCAAACACTTCCTGCTCAAAGCATCAAAAACTTTGTTAGTAGTACCAGAAATATGTTTAATCACAAATGTGAAGTTTTCCATATAATCTACCCATTTTACATGTCTCTGATTCAACTTCTCCTATCGAGTCACAAACTGTAATGCATGATTGTCACTGTATAAGACAAACTCCTTCAGGATCAAGTAATGCCTCCACTTCTTCAGTGCCTGAACAATGGCATAGAACTCCTTATCATATGTGGAGTACTTCACTTTTTCTTCATTCATCTTCTCTCTGAAGTATGCTATCGGCCTGTCATCTTGACTCAAGACCGCTCCTATCACAAATTCGCTTGCATCGCATTTCACCTGAAATGTCTTTCGGAAATCTAGCAACACCAGAACCGATTGTTCCATGATCTTTCGTTTCAACAAATTGAAACTCTTTTCAGCTTCTTTTGTCCAATGAAAATATTTATGTCTCTTCTTCACTGTGTCCATCATCGATGCACTAATTCCACTAAAATTCTTGATGAACTTTCGGTAGAAACTAGCCAATCCATGAAAACTTCTCACCTCAAATATACTTTTCGGTGATGGCCAATTCTTGATCACTTCCACCTTATCTGGATCGATTCTCAACTTATCTGCAGAAATGACAAATCCCAGATAAATGAGCTCCGTCTTCATGAATGAATATTTCTTCATGTTTATCAACAGCTTCTCCTGATATAATTTCTTCATCACTGTAGCCAAATGCTTCAAATGCTCTGCCACTGTTTTACTGAAAATCAGTATGTCATCCAAATAAACAATGCCAAATTTTCCGATGACCTCCCTCAGGACTTCGTTCATCAACCTCATGAAGGTACTTGGCGCATTTGTTAAGCCAAACGACATAACAAGCCATTCATACAACCCTTCATTGGTTTTGAATGTTTTATTCCATTCGTCACCTTCTCTCATGCAAATCTAATGAAAACCGCTCTTCAAATCAATCTTTGAAAAGAATTTTTCTCCACTCAAGCAATCCATCAAATCATCCATCCTCAGCAATGGAAATCTGTACCTGATGGTTATCTTGTTGATCTCCCTAGAGTCAATACACATCCTCCAACCTCCATCTTTCTTTGGACTGAGTACTTTTGGAACAACACATGGACTCAAGCTTTCTCTGACCAACCCTTTGTCCATCAATTCTTGGACCTGTCTTCTAACCTCTTCATTCTTTTGCGGCGTCAATCTGTATGCGGCTTTGTTTGGTAAGATGGCCCCTGGTATGAGATCAATATGATGAATCACACTCCTAATCGATGGCAACGAATGAGGTAGTTTGTCCACTACTATATCAGCGAACTCTTCCAACAGTTCCTGAATCTCTTCTGGTAAATCATCGACTCTTGTGCTGGTCAAAATAATCCTTAGTTTCCTGACCACAATGAATTGTGGTTCTTCTTTCTTCTTTACCTCAATAAGAAGTTCCTTCCCACTCATGAGAAGTACAGTGTTACTTACTTCAGGTTTCACTTCCTTATCCTTGATCAGAAGCAACATGTGAGTTCTCCCATTCTTCTCTAGGGTGTATGTGTTCATTCTTCCGTCATGAATCACATTCCTGTCATATTGCCATGGTCTACCCAGCAATAGATGACAAACATCCATAGGAATAACATCACACAAGATTTTATCATTATATCCTCCTATCTTGAATTCTACGAAACATTGTTTAGTGATAGTTACATGATGTCCTTTTTGCAACCAAGAAATTCTATATGGGCTCGGATGATCAATCGTCTCCAGCTCCAGATTTTCTACCATTTTGGTTGAAATGAGATTATCAGTGCTTCCACTGTCTACAATGACCTTGCATACCCTGTCTTTGGTTTTGCAAGGAGTCTGGAATAGCCTATTCCTTTGGACTGAACTCTCCACCTCCTTCTCTGGTGTCAAAAGAGATTTTCACATCATCAACGACCTTCCACCTTCAGCGTCTTCTACCTCAACATCCCTCCTCTGTGCTTCGGTGATGTGAGCTTCTCCTCCTTCTTTCTTTTTGTCTGGACACTCATAAGACTTGTGCCCATTTTTTCCACATGTGAAGCACTTTATCACTCCACCTCTTCCTCCTCCTCTACCTCTAGTACGAGGAAAAGTATTATTATCAGCATAATCACCTCTCTACTCAGTATGTTATCCTCTCTGTTCATCATATCGCCCTCGCTGTGAGCTTCCACCTCTCTCAGTTCGAGTCTGAGGTTTCTTCCAGTCCTCCTTGAGCTTCTCTTTTTTATCCTGGGCAATTGACTTGCCTTTGGGCTGACTTCTGCCTCAGCCTCTTTGACTCTGCCTTCGGCTCAGCTTCTCTTAAGCTTTCAGAGCCAATTGGTAAGCATATTCCACCATTCGGATGGTCAACATGCTCATCTCATCCTGGATATCATATCTCAGGCCATTCATGTATCTGGTAACTTTCTCATCATCACTTTCCCGATGACCTGCCCTAATGTTCAGTTTGTAGAATTCTTCGGTGTATTCCTTCACCGACATCAGCTTCTGTCTCAAGTTCTACATCCTTCGAAACAGAGTGATCTGGTAGTGTCTAGGGATGAATTTTACCTTCAACTTTGCAATCATCCTATCCCAGCTTTTAATTTTCTGCTTGCCTTTTCAGCGCCTGTCAGCTTGTAGTTCATCCCACCACAATGCTGCATGTCCTTTCAATCTTGTGACAGCATGCTTGACCTTCTTGTCCTCTTTGACATATTCATAGTCAAAGTATTTTTCTAGATCTCTAATTCAGTCTAGAAGCTCCTCTGCATCCAAGTTTCCCTCATAAACTAGAATGTCCATTTTCTCTTTTGAACCCATCCTTGCAATAGCTTTGATCAAACGCTCATTTGCTGCATCTTTGGCTACAACTTCTTCTTCATGTTCAGCTTCAATTTCGATTTCGGAATCGCTAAGATCCCCAGCACTGACTGTACATCTTTGTGTTGTTTCTATGTCTTTGAGTCTAGCTCGTAGATCACGCATCTCTCTTTCCATCTCTCGATTCTGCATCTGCCTACCCCTTCTTCTTGGGATTTCCCTCTCCTCTTGTGGATCGGGTGATTTTCTATCTATTCTTCTTGGCGGCATGATGAATCCTCCTCTTCCCTGCTACAAAAAGCAAGGAATCTTTCTGGGCTCTGATACCACTTGATGGCCTCTCTCCGGGCACCTACCTCAGCAGGTCTCGCGCCTGACCTCCCGGTCTTAAGGATCGTTCAAATTCCACTTTCGAGTCGAAGTGGCTCCCTTGATTCTCCACTGAAATCTCTATTAAAAATCGACCCACAGGTCTTCCTACTCCCCACAACCTTTAGGCCCAAGCACATCTCCATTCACAACAGAAAAGTAACAATCGGGTTTCGGGGTTTTCCAATCCTCGATGTCACAAACCTTTACTATCTCTAATTCCCGATCTTTGATATCCATTGATACTTCAACTTCAGTTAGCCCTCTGGGCTAGGCTCGTGGTCCACGTGACCCTACCTTATATGACCACAGTCCTATCTCTTATCGGGATTCGGGGCTTCGAATGTCGAAATGTATTTGACCTCTTGTCCTCCAGATCCCCGATTCTCCGAATCCTGATATGACTTCCTTTTCGGGACTTTTCCCGAGCTCTTTGATCTCTGCCATGTGTCCTCTAGTGATGGACGGTCCTGATCACTTCTCTCTATTTCGTGATTTCAAATACTCCGGGTGTCTTGTCTTCAGGATTCATGAAACGCCGAACCCTGATGTGCCGATTGGACTTCCTGTCGAGATTTCCCATGATAGCCTCGATTGTCGCCATGCATCCTCTAGAGATGGACAGTCTCTGTCATTTCATGGTTTTGCGAAGTCAAATGTCGATGTCCTCTCGTCCTCCTGAATCCCGATATTCTGACATGCGAAATGTCGACGGGCTCTGGATTATCGCCACCTATCTCAACAAATGGATGGTTCTGATTCAATTCGGGATTTTCACCATGAAATTACCCGATATCCTATCCTCTAGATCCCCCAATTTCACGAATGCCAAAATCCCGATGACCATGCCTCTCATCAAGATTTTCTTCCTCTCGTTCACGAAGCTTAAACCTTGTGCAACTTTTGGTCGATCCAACGACTGACGGGTATCTGAATGAGATCTGGCAGTCTACAACCTCCTGAGCTTTCACCTTGGAAACTTGATCGTAACCTCCTCACTCCTTTTTCAGATCGGACGGTTGACGGGATTTCCCTAATCCTCTACAGAGGATTCTGGCCGTCTCTTTCTCCTTGACGATTTTTGTGAATGAACTGAGTGCTCCTCCACAAACTTGTCCACCTACGATGAAAACTTATGACGCCTTCTTAATACTTCCAGTCGCAACTTCCCTGCGTTGTCTTTCAATGGTTTTTTAGAAGGCCTTATCCTTCCTGAGCTTTCTCACAACTCTGAGTCTTAGAGAAGACTCTTGCACGCACTCCTTGCGACAACCTTCAGACACTTTCAAATCTCTAAAAACCCTTCGACTCTGCGCACTCCTGTAGCAGCAGTCTCTCAAAGCTTCGCTCAGGTTCACAACCCTGAGACTTTACCCGGCCTGCGCACTCCTTGCACGGCTCCTGTGCCAACTCTGCACTATTGTGTGAATGAGAACAAAAGCTATCTCTTCTGAGCCCTCTGTCAACGCACTCCTTGCGGACAACTTCTACTGCACTCCTTGTAGGAACTCTTGCTCAGATAGAGAAACAATTGAAACTCATTCCTACTTCCTTTCAGACTTCAAATTCAAACATGAAATCATACACACATAGCATAAAAGCAATTGCATGACAGAAAGAGTAAAACATTCATGAGCATAACATTTAAAGATGCATACACAGAGAATATATGGACACCATGAGTCTGAATCATAGCTTCTTTGTATTAATTCAGAACTTATGTACATAGAGTCTGCTACACAGCTCTCTGCATGTGCTTTCTCTTCTCTTCTTGTATGCTGCTAATGTTACAAATACAATGAGGGTGTGTATATCCCGTTTTCCCTCCAGCTCTTAAAACTGTCTAATCTATTCATTCAATTCTACCTACATACATTTAATATCATAAATGCCTCCATCTACTAAGGACGAGAGCGAATCACTCAAGGTCCATTACATCATACAAGTGCGCCTTTATTTAATTACCACATTTACGTTCGACGCATCAATTACAAGGGAAATTCAAAATTTTGGGCTGGGCTTGCCCAGCTGTCCGGTGCCTCTGCGCTGGCTTGTTTGATGTTGGCGATGCTCGTGCATCAGTCCACCACCACAACCTAGACCTAGTGGATATGCCTTTCCTTATGGTGGGTCCCACACTCCTTACAGATACTTGATACCACATCAAGACCAGTCACACGCCTCATCTAAGGTGAGTGCAAATAAATCCTACCCTGCACCTTCTGCTCAGCTCCATTACCATGGTTAGGGTTCCTCGTATGGTAATCCCTCTTTTGGGGCTATCACCAACCATTATTACCCTTTTCCTAGTCCAACACAAGCCACATATGTCCCATCCACAAGTCCATCCCTTCCCCATGTTAGTCCTCCTACACCTCCTCCACAGGGACAAGTGTATGTGTAACAAAATGCTCCCCTTCCTCCTAATCATAATAGGAAGAACAACAAGAGGAAAGGAGAGAAAAAAAAAAAAAAAACTAGGGACATTAGGGAGCCCAAAGCCCAACCCCCAAGATTGGTGGAAACTAGCCTGACCCTAATCAAAACCAAGGAACCAACCCTGTGCCCAAGCATGGGAAGAAACAACCGCTCTGCACAAACAAACCTTTTGTTTATTGTGACATATTTGGAAATTACACACATTAGTTTCCTCTCTTCCTTGTTATGCATCGAGTGTGGGAAGCCTTTGAGGCTGCTCAAAGAGCCAATTCCCAACCTTTACAACCATCCTCATCACAATAAGCTATGCTATAGAACCCTTTCCCCACCCAAGGGTTGGTGTCCACTTATGTTCCCCCTCCCCCTCACCCTGCCCCCATTTCTCACCCATATGGTAATGACACTTACCTGATTCTCATGTTGGAATTAGTCAACATGAACCTCACTACTCAATCCCACTAGTACGATATGCTCATAGAGGCACAAATGATTGTTCCCTTAGATTAACCTCATCCACCCTCGGGAATTTATAGATCCCTTGCCCATCCCCTAAGATCCCTTTGAAGGTACCAAAGGTTTTGCTTCGATGGAATTCTATCCACCTTCATGGAAAGAAAGCCCGACATTATAGAATTTTTTATGACATGGCTTAGTCCCTCGCCTTCCATGTCATCCCTCGAGGTCCTTCAAATTTTCCTTGTACAAAAGAAGGCCTTGCTTGTTACCTTAGTAGTTGTTGACCCTTTGTATGATGACATGATCACCTTCGATAGTGATCAAGATGATCCTTTATGCATGTCCTCTTCTATTTATTTATAGATCTTAGAGACCATAAACAAATACAACATCCATTGTTGTATTGTCAATGAAGTCACATCCACATGCGTCATGTCTTCTCAATTTTGGTAGCAAATAGTCTCCCCTACCCTTGTCCCATCTACCATATCCCTCCAAGCATATAATGGTTGACCTTCCCAACCTCATGTAATTTACCAAAACTATCCATCAAGCTAGGGGGAAATAATTCCACACTGATGTCAAGGTCATAGATGTCCCTTTGGATTAAAACCTCTTATTAGGACGTAGCTTCATGTATTCCATGAAGGTCCTAGCCTCATTATGTTTTTGTAAGATGATTTCCCCCCATAATGGTAAACTCATCACCATTGATTAAATGACTTACCATGGCCCCTAGGCCCAACTTCATCCTGATAATGTGGTTTCTTCCTTAGGTAGGGACCATAATACTACCCATGTCAATGACACTAGCTCGAGAGTATATATATACTCTAGATTTTTGGGTGCATACTATGGACCACCTTCGATAGTCACTTCTTTTGTTCCTCTCATGTTTTCATGGTTTCATCCAACCATGGAATAACTATATCAAACCTAAAACCCTATACTAGACCTTCCACACCTACATCCTCCATGCCTCCACCGGGTATGTAATAAATTGTTGGTCGTCAACCAAGTTTTGAGGAAACATTGGTCAGGTTTGACCACCCTTTTGGACTTTGACAGGCTGGTCGAAGATGGAGCGCCCAGGCGGAGCTGAGATCGCGGGATCTTACTTGACTTATGGACCCAACATGGGGTTCTTAGGGTTTTTTAATAGGTACGGGATGTCAGCCCATGGGTTTACCCATGATTAGGACTTTTTGTAAGTGAATGTAAAAGTATAAATAAGAAAATATTGTAAGGTAGAAGTAGCTTAGTAGTAGAGCTGTGTAATTGGCTAAGTGCAAGAGGCAAGTAGTTCTGAGTTTCTTTGTGCAACATACTATGTATGTAAGGCTCTATGCTTGTTACAGGAATTGGATCTGTGCTTGTTAGAGGAGTTGGCTCTGTGCCTTGACTTGATTTTGGGAAGGTGGATCTGGTGTTGAGTGCAAGGATCACCTGTCTGGTGCGAAGCTTGGTTCTGTGGCTTAGTGCATAGGAGCAAAATAATGTAAGAGATTGAAGTCTAATAAAGAAGAAGAATTAGCTGGTGGACGTAGCCCCACACTGGGGTGAACCATGTATATCATGTGTTGATGGTTTGCTTTGTGTTATGATGTGTATACTCTTGATCTACTTAGTGCACTAATTGTTATGTGTAATAGATTGATATATGAATGCTTAGTGCTTTATTTATGTTGAATATGTTAGATCTAATTTATGTCTCTAAGTGTGGAGTGTATGTTGTCATTGTTACTGCATCGATATGTACTTAGGGTTTGATCTGTGATGTGAATAAGACTAATATATTGATGCATGTTGTTCTTAAGTATTGTGCGAAGTAATTGTAATCACAGATCTGTGTCCCAGATTGGTTACAGACACATGATTCCTGTAACCCCCATGTCCCTACCTCGGGTGAGACTTCACCTACTTCGTAGGTGTTGCCGAAAGGGCCAGTAGTTAAGGTTTTGTTGTTGCATTGTTGAAGTGTTGAACCCTGGGTCTGCCCATGTGCCAAAAAAATGGTTCCGTTGCCGAGACCTGAAACTATGATTGTTGGGAACTGAAGAAAAGAGAAGCTATGTGTGTAGATCTGCTACTATAGTGCAATATTCTACTTGACTTGCGAATCTTTGTGCTAAGAAAGAAACTTGATCTGAAGAAAAGAGGTAAGATCTTGAAAGAGGTAAAGCTTTTTTCTTTGATAGAGTAAGATAAGTGGAAATTTTTGCTTCGAAAGCATGAATCTAGGTATGTTTGATAGATTCTATCCTAGTTTGAAAACTAGGGCACAGTTAGAAGAAAACGTCGATCTAAATAGAGAAAGATATATTATTCCTATGCATAGAAAGAAATTTTGGACTAATGAGTGGATGCAAGAACCTAGAAATAATTTTTGTAGATTACAGGCTCAACACTGTGATCCTAGTGCATAGTACAGAAAAGGGTGGGGAACATTTAAGAGAAAGAGAGGATTGACATTATGTTATAATTGCAGAATAACGAGACATCTTGCTAAGGAATTCCCTGGTATAGGTCCTATTTGTGTTTGTTGTAAAAGTATTGGTCATGAAGTTGAGGATTTTCCAAATATGATTGCTAAAGTTGAAAGGATGAATATGAGACAAGAAAACAATCAAGAGAATAAGAGCATGTTAAAGAATCATCAAGAAAAATAATATGAGAACAACAGAACCACGCCATGCTCATGCCCCATAGATATTTTATGAAGACGAGTGGAAAGAAGCCTCGCATAGTCTCCCAGCCATGAATAAAGGAGTTGGCGCAGTCCATGATACTCAACATAATGAAGATCCCTCATTTTGGTCGACATCCGAAGGTTAATGCTTGCGTTAAACTCCTCTTGTCGTGATATCATGGAGGATATATGTGGCTTGACAGGTGCATTACTATGGATCCAATGCTGATCCATTAGATTACAGGATTGAGCATGCAAGGACCTAACCCTCAGTAGTTCTACCGAGGGAAGACCTCAGATCGCTCCCTGGCACATCGCATCAAGAAGGCATACGTCAAAGTTGAGAAGGGAAAGTGAGGGTACAAGATAGCCTCTATCCAGGATGGCACAGTGCACCTCGCTTACCAACTTATAGGTGGAAATATTGTAAGAAAGAACCACCCCATGCAAGTCACCGGTTTTTTGGTGGACCTCATAGGAAAATGCGTAGAGGGGATGCAGATGAATTGGGCGAGTTACCTCGTCAACGATCTTGAGAGAGACTATCGCAAAGTGCAATATCAGGGATACGAGTTCCACTTCAATTGGCTACTCATACTGATTTCATTTGTCACTTGGAAAATGTCAAAAGGAGTAACCTTCCCAGAGATTGAACTGTCAGAGCCATTGCCCACAAAGTTCTCAACTTTATGGTATACGAACGACATGTCAAAAAAATGGTAGTCGAACATAGTGTTCCATGCCTACTATCAACAACTGAAGGTTGCCATCGAGTCTTTCTCGCACATGAAACCATGCACTCTACACCAGTACAGACCACTAGCTAAGTTCTGTGCAGATCCACACTTTATTTATATCATTGTGCACAGACATGAGAGTAAGTAAAAGTTACAGTCCTATTATAAGTTGACCGACAAAGACATGGAACATATAACGAAGGAGTGGCCGATGGAGTTCCTAGTACCGGTTGATGATGAAGAACTCTTTGGCCCTGACATCATAGGAAGCCCCTTGGTCACCCGGTTTGAGCATGCAAGACAGACCAGTGTGAAGAAGAAAAAGAAAAAGGAGGAAGTTCAGAACATAGAGACTAATAAGGAGGACAACGCCTCAGAAGAAAGTAGACCTGGCTTTCCCATAGGAGGAGGAGGAGATGAAGTATATCAAGAATTAGGAGGGGAAGAAGGACAAAAAAATGATAAGGAAAAGCTACATCACCTAAGGATCCCCCTACCGAGGTAGAAACATCGAAGAAGAGGAACGTTTCTCCATAGAAACCTTTAGCAAGAAAGATGACCTGTGCTAGTAAGCCCCAACTAGAAGCTATGCTCATGGAGGATGGCATCGGTCTAGTCCATGGAGAAATGGAGGATTCATCCGAGGACCTATTATAGAGATATGGCGTGAATCAAGAAGAGTTGTATGTAAGAGTTAAGAAGGAACTGTAGGATATAAAACAAGCTATTCAGGTTAGCCGCGCAGTACCTACTATGCCATCCTCGTCGGAGATTGCAAATTTGGGGTATGAGCCATCCCAACTTCAAAGAATTGTAGATGAAATAGAGGCTTGAATTCATCGAGTCCAAGAGGAAAAGGAAAAGTCTACAGAAGCCCTGAAGAAAGAGACAGAGGAAATCTTAGAGAAATTAAGAGTTGCGCGGTATTGTGTAACTACTTATGAAAATGAGAAGGATGAGTTCTAGGCAATTCTTGAGGAGGAAAAAGAAAAGATATAGAGGGAAAAGGACCAGCTTCTCACATAGCATATTGTAGTCAAAGAAGTGGTGAGAAAAGCACTTCGCTCTGTGTCGGGCTTGGCATAGGAGGAACATGAGGCAGTCAAATTTCAAGTGATAAATCTTTTGAGGCCATCCAACAACTTCAAGCAAGGGTAATGGAGTTGGAGATCCAAGTAGTACCAAGCACTCTGCATGAAGTCTGAAACCAAAGGGAGGAAGCTACTAAGAGAACAGTTGGAAGGATCAGGGCCCTCACTTCAGAATGTAAACAACTGAGCGACAGAAGCGTGCAGACCTACGAACGCCTCAAAGAAGATCTAAAGCTTAGGAAGTTGGAAGCATAGCTACAGGAGGCAAAACAGCAGGCACTGTCATTACAAGTGCATATGAAGTCACTCACTGCAATCGAGAGAATGAAGAGATCACAAGAACAATGCGCATTCCAACAACAGATTACTACCATTCAGGGTAGAGTAATGGAAGTCACACAGAGGCTACAACCAGTGTAGGATGAAGTCTGCGTGGTGTTTGAAGAGATCGAGGGAAAAGGTTCGCAACTAGACCAAGTGGTTGCGACAGTGGAACAACGCCTGGAAGGGCCTGTTATAGAGAAAATGATCTAGGATTTTGCTGAGTAGGAAGCTCAGGTGAAGCAACAAGTTGAGGCATCTTGAGCTAAGATCGAGGCCTTCGAAGCAGCACTTCTCAGATCTGAGTGACTCGGGACGAGTCACAGGTGAGTGTTGAGGGCCTATTGGCCCTCGACCAAGTTTTGAGGAAACATTGGTCAAGTTTGATCACCCTTTTGGACTTCTACAGGCTGGTCGAAGATGGAGCACCCAGGCAGAGCTGAGATCGAGGGATTTCACTTGCTTTGTAGACCCAACATGGGGTTCTTAGGGTTTTGTAACGAGTATGGGATGTCGTCCCATGGGTTTACCCATGATTAGGCCTTTTTGTAAGCGAATGTAAAAGTATAAATAAGAAAATATTGTAAGGTAGAATTAGCTTAGTGGTAGAAGGTGTGTAATTGGCTAAGTGCAAGAGGTAAGTAGTTTTAAGTTGCTTTGTGCAACAGACTGTGTATGTAAGGATCTGTGCTTGTTAGAGGAGTTGGGTCTATGCCTTGACCTGATTTTGGGAAGGTGGATCTGGTGCTGAGTGCGCAGATCACTTGTCCGGTGCGAATCTTGGCTCTGTGGCTTAGTGCACATTAGCAGAAGAATGTAAGAGATTGAAGCCTAATAAAGAAGAAGAAGCAATTAGTGGACATAGCCCCACATTGGGGTGAACCATGTATATCATGTGTTGATGGTTTTATTTGTGTTATGATTTTTATACTTTGGATCTTCTTAGCGGACTGATTGTTATGTGTAATAGATAGATCTATGAATGCTTAGTTCTTTATTTATGTTGAATATGTTAGATCTAATTTATGTCACTAAGTGCAGAGTGTATGTTGTCATTGTTACTGCATCGATATGTACTTAGGGTTTGATCTACGATGTGAATAAGACTAATAGATTGATGCATGTTGTTCTTAAGTATTTCACGAAGTAATTGTAATCACATATCTGTGTCCCATCTTGGTTACAGACACCTGAGTCTTTTAACCCCCCTGCCTCTACCTCGGGTGAGACTTCACCTGCTTCGCAGGTGTTGCCTAAAGGGGCAGTAGCTAGGGTTTTGTTGGTGTGTTGTTGAAGCGTTGAACCTTGGGTCTGCCCCTATGCCAACACAAATGAATCCACACTATCCCTTTATCCAAGCACCTTTCTTGTTCCCACCTCATGGGATCATCAACACCCTGGTTATTTATACCCTTAACTTTCCCAACCTCACCCTTGGGATTCAAGTATGGTATTTGGATCCACCTCCCACCTCACTTTCAATCTCTATGATTAAACCATATTTTTATTTGACCCATGTGCAACCTATAATTGTGCATACTTATGTTCTCAAAACACTTGCATAACCTTCACCCCAACTTTCATAGGCCCCATCTCAACTTATGCAAGCTCCACCTCCACCAATGCCATAAGGAAAAAGAGGTGACAAGGGGGGCAAGGTGAAAGTCAAAGGGAGAACCAACTCTTCCAGACAAGCCATGACCACCCAAACCATTGCATCTAGGCTCATACAACCATGTGCCATAAGCGATATCATTGGCCACACTACCTTAAATTGTACAAGGATTCTTGAGATTAAGGAACTTTACAATGTCAAAGAGTTAGAACTTGATTCATTCATACCCACTATGGAAGTCTCTCTTCTCAAGTCCTTGAACAAGCATATTAAGTCCTTATGCACCAATCACCCTTATGCTTTGTGTGATAGTTATGGACATTATTCTCATCATTGTCCCCATATACCCCAATATTGAGATGCTCTTGAGATCTTGTGCCAGTTGGATTCTATTCATCAACTAGATCCAACATCTATAACTAATTCTCAATCCACCATTGAGATTGTTCCCTCTAAAGTGCATACTAGTGATAATTCCATGAAAATTATCTATCTATCACATTCCATGGGATCAAATATGTTTGTGAACCTCCAATTATATACATATGTACAATAGAGCACTCCCATCTTGCCTAATGTATCTCTGATCTCAACATCAGTGGCACCTTTGTCCACTAGTCTTCCATCCACCTCTTTAGATGAGGCATATGTGAACCATGTTTCTCATTCCCATAGTAGGGGGTATCATTCCCACCTATACCCATAGAAAGGGGCATCATTCCCACCTATACCCATATCAAGGGGAATCATGCCCACCTATACCCATAGCAAGGGGCATCATGCCCACTTACCACAAGGTCCCCATGCTTGACCTGGTGGGAGGGGTAACTCTAGTACCTTGTCCTAGTAGTTCCTTCGCTCATCCCAATTTCGATTGATGCACCATATGTGCCATTGGAATCATATTTCTAAGTCATTATTAATATTTCTTTCTTTGATACTTCACCAGGAAGCCATTTTTCCAAGAAGATTGAAAGCTTATACTTTTCCACTAAATTCTTGTTCAACGGTTTACATCACTTGAACTCCATCTTATTTTCATTGATGTTGACTAATGAACAAGGAATCCCCATGGATAATCAATTTTATTCATGGATATAGGTCTTCTTCAGGCCTTGATTTCCTCATCATTTAGCATATTTTTCTCTTCCTTATACTCATTTCATTTTCTCGTCATTCCCAAAAATTGCCTATAGGACCCCCTCACTTGGGTAGATGGATCATCCCTCCATATTTTTCATTTTCCATCTACTCAGTGATAGCACCTTCCCCACATTGAAACCCTATAATAGTGACCCCAGTTTCATTTTGGTTCCCATATTGTTTCATTCCCCTAGGGATTTGGAGTCCAATTAGTTTCCATAATAGAGTTTAGCCACACACATTTATTCTCATCATATTGATAGCCACACCCCTTAGAATCCCACATTTTTGGTTGGTATTTGTTTGGATTCTCTTTGAGTTGGTCAGATTACTTAACCAACACTATGTCTTTGTTCTTGTGGCCATTGGGCCAAGAGTTCCTCATGGTCAATCATTGTTTCTTCTGCCTTACCAATGTTTGTCCCTGTTTTTGGGCACGCTCTTTGCATACCACCAATCTCCTCAGCTAGGGGAATTTGTCTCCTTCCCCTCTCATTCATCCCCATTGGCATTGCTAGAAGGATTTTTGTCATTCATTGTTCCCTTCTAGATCATCCCCACTGGCATTCTTTAGATAAATCCATCATTTCTCCTCTCCTAACTAGTCCCATAGAAATTATTAGGAGAGGTTGTCTTAGAGTCCCCCCTTCACCAACCCCATTGGAATGATGAAGAGGAATAGTCCGTTTGTCACACCCAAATCTAGCCATCCCCATCGACATTTTTAGATGGGGATGTCCTTATGATCCCCCTACTACCTAGCCTTGTCGGAATTATTAGCCGGGGAGTTGTGTCTTTCGATTTTTTTGTTCCTTCTTGACCATCCCCATTCGAATTCTTAGGAAGGTTCCATTTGTTGGGATTCATACTAACTAGCCCTATTGGAATCTCCTTGAGAGTTCCCATAGTCTATTAGTCAGTAAACGTGGTGCCTTCCTTCCAAGCCTCATAAAAATTCTTAAGTAGGCTCCTTTTGTTTTGATATATCCTAACCATCCTCATAGGCATTCTCAAGAGGTATCCTTTTGTGTGTACTCTTCTTCAATAGCCTCATAGGAATTCCTAAGTAGGTTTCACTTGTCTCTAGACCCCTCCTAGCCAACTTCATCAACATTCTCAATAGGCCTCCTTTTGTTTGGATTTCCTTTGGATCAACCTCATTGGAATTCTCCCGAGGAGACCTATTGTTTGGTCTCTTGTCACTTGGCTTCCCTCTTGACCATCCTCATCAGAATTATTAAGAGGACCACTTGGTCTAGTTTCCCTCTTGTCCATCCTTAGGAGGGATTCCTTGAGTTATGTTTCCTTCCTGGCCAACCCCACCGACATTGTAAAAAATTATAGTCATTGTTTTCATATCCATGATTAAACTCATCGATATCCTCAAGAAGCATAGTCCTCATTTTAATCCTCTAAACCAATCCCATCGACATTCTTCGAAGTGGTTTTTATTGTCCACTACATGTCTATCCCCGTTGGAATTTACAAGTGTGGACTTGTATTTTGACTCTCCCTTCCTAACCATCCCCAACCCCAACCTCACTGACATTATTATATGGAGTTGAGTGTCCTCCTCCTAGCCAGACCTATTGGAATTACTAGGAGGTTGTTCCTGGTGTCAGTCATTTCTTCCTAGATTTCCCCATCAATATTCTGAGGAGGAGTTCTACCCTTGTAATTTCTTCCTAGTCAACCCCATTGGAGTTACTAGGAAGAATACCCTCCTTGTGTTATCTCCTCCTATTTATCCCCATTAGAATTACCAGGAAGAATTTTCACTTGGGTCTACTCCTCCTAGTCGACCTCATCGACATCCCTAGGAGGAATTCCCACTTTTGTTATCCCCTCTTCCTAGTCATCCCCATTGGAACTCCTAGGAAGAATCTATCTCTACTGAGTGGCTTCCTCCACTGGGATTCCACTTGGCCACTATGTTTTTAAACACATTGGTGAGAAACATTTTATTTCTCACACACTCATTTTACCCCTTAGAAGCACCCCCATGTTTCCCTTGCTCAAAGCATCTGCGATGAGTCACCCCTCCATCATTTATACCCATCACAGGTTTCCAAACTATCCATATGTATTTGTCCCGGTGATACATTTGACCAACGTTATGACCAGTCACCCACCATACTTATGTATGTTCTGTAGTTGTTACCAGATTAGCCTTTCATTTAGTCTATAGACAAGGGAAGCCTTGATTCCACCTCTCTTTTCCTTCCATCGATACCTTGGTGTCAGTTCTCATCAGTCACATCATTCTTGTCACCTTTTTTTGGTACCTTGGTGATTACTTCTCCTTAGTTCCCACAAGCTTCCCTCTATTGACCTCAACACTTGTATTAGAGAGGGTTGGCTTCGAGGATTGTTTTCTTGGATCCCTCTTTATCCTTGATGCCTTGGTTGTAGCTTATGTTCTCTACTTCATATCCTTTTCACATATTTGAGACTCATACACTTGATATTTTAGTGATCCAGTTCTTGATTCCATCGTCCCAGACATGTGTGAGATGTAGAAGACCTCAGGAGGGGGTTTCCCTGCAGGTAGACCCTTGCATGTTCCAGTATCAATAGTTGATTCCATATTTATGGCTTCACAGTTGTTCTATGAATACCAGGCCTACATATCCTCCTTCACCATTGAGTCCCTATTGGCCCTCGACCAAGTTTTGGGGAAACTTTGGTTAGTTTTGGCCCACTTTTGGACTTTGACACATTGGTCGAAGGAGCGCCCAGGTGGATCTGAGATCACGGATCTCACCTATTTTGCGGGATATGTTGACCTAGTAAGGGGTCCTCTAGGGTTTTATAACGGGTTTTTGGATTGTCAACCCATGGGTTCTCCCCATGTTTAGGCCTTATTGTAAGGGTTTGTAAAGTATAAATAAAGGGGAATGTATTGTAGAAAGAGAGAAGTGAATGTAGTTTTGTGTGGAACAATAGCTCTGTGTGCAGATTGTATGTGGTTGAGGCTTTGTGCTCGAATGTGATTTTGTAGAAGGTGCTAAGTGTTGTGATAGATATTGTGGCTCTCTGCATTTGACCTATTTTTGGAAGGAAAAGAAGGAGGATCTAGGGCTTAGTGCGCAGATATCTTGTCTTGTGCGAGGCTCAACTATGTGGCTTAGTTCACAGGAGTGATTGGATGTAAGAACTTGGTGAATAATAAAGAGGCGAAGCGGTTTGTAGATGTAGTCCCACCCTGGGGTGAAGCACATATATCTGGTGTCTCATGGTTTGATTTGTGCAGTGTTATCTCTATTATGTTTTTCTTAGTGCTTAGATTATGATGTGTAATGAATATATATGTTGTTTCTTAAATACTTTGCTTATGTTAAAGAGTAAATGAATGCTAGATCTAACATGTGGTGCTAAGAGCTAAGTGCTAAGTGATCAAGGTATATAATCAATTGTTGTTACTATGCCAATCTATCGTTGATTATGCTCTACGATGTTAATGAGGTTAATAAACTAATGCATGTCACTTCCTAAGTGTTAACAAAATATTCTGCAAAGTGCTATTATCACAGATTCGTGTCCCAGCCTGGTTACAGACACCTGTGTCCTGTAACCCCCTGTGCTTCTACCTCGGGTGAGACTTCACCTGCTTCGCAGGTGTTTCCGAATGGGTCGATATTTGGGGTGTCATTGGTGCGTTGTTAAGCATTGAACCCTGGGTCTACCCCTATTCCAACAAATGGTTTCATTGTTGGGACCTGAAACTGTGATTGCTGGGACCTGAAACTGTGATTGCTGGGATTTGAAGTAAATAAAAAGAGAAGCTCTATGCGTAGATCTGTTGCTGAAGTGTGCAATAATCTACTTAACTTATGAAGCTTTGTGCCAAGAAAGTAATTTGTTATGAAGAAAAGAGGTAAGATTCTAAAATAAGAAAGCTTTGTGCTTTGTTAAGAGAAAGATAAGTGAAATGTTTTGTTTCGAAAGCATGAATTTAAGTATGTTCAATAGATTTATTCCTAGTCTGGAGGCTAGGGTGTAGTTGAAAGAAAGAGTTGATTTGAGTAAATTTAATGGAAATGAAGAAACATATGTTATTCCTATGCATAGAAAGAATTTTTGGACTGATAAGTGGATGCAGGAACCTAGAAAGAAGTTTTGTAGATTACAGGTCTAGCACTATGATCCTAGGGGAAGTGCGCAATAAAGAAAATATTAGGGAACATTTAAGAGAAAAAGAGGATTGAATTTATGTTATAATTGCAGAAGATCGGAAAATGTTTCTAAGGAATTCCCTGGGGTAGGCCCTATTTGTCTTTGTTGTAAGGTTGTTGGTCATGAGGTTGAGGATTTTCCAAGGATTATTGCTAAAGTTGAAGGGATGAACATAAGACAAGAAAATTATGAAAAGAGTCAAGAGACTAAGGGTATGTTAGAAATTCATAAAGAGAAAAGATCAGAGAAAGTTTAGACTATGTTATTACAGTTGAAAGAAACGATGGTTGTTCATAAAGATGTTTATTTACCAGAAAACCTGAAAGTAAAACAATGCATAAGTGCAAGAATAGAAGACTTCGAAATAGACCATATAGTCTTGGATGAAGAAACATAGGTGAATATTATGACAAAATAAAATTGGGAAGTTTTGAGAAAGCCTATTGTGGTACCTTCTTTAGGAAGGATAGGCTTGTTTAAGGGAAAGATGATAACCTTATGTGGAAGAGTAACTACTGTACCTATTATTTTCCATGGAACATCGACTAAAGAAGAATTTGAAGTCACTAGGTTTGTTGGGGGCAGCGCCCCTTTCCCACTTTTGTTAGGTAAGACTTGGATTGAGAAGGATCAGATCATAAGGAAAGCAGAGGAATAATCTAAAGAAGAGAAAAATCAAGAATTAAGGGATTTCATGGCTAGGAAAATAGACCAACTAAGAGAAGAACGAGAGGAGAAGTCGAAGCAATAGAGAAACATAACAACAAAGAAGGGACAGAAAGAAAAAGAATTAGATATCAAGGTTGAAAGAATGTAAGAAGTCTTGAAGGACCTATCTATCTAGGAAAGAAGTGTGCCCACTCAGGAAGTGTTAAGAAAAGGGATATTAACTTCAAAACCTTTGAGGGTACCTCAACAATGCGAAGCCACCACGCTAGGGGAAGATAAGAATACAAATAGAAAGAGGATTCTAGAAATAGTTAGAGAGACTCAGATAACAGGAAATAAGGAAAGCAAGATCAATAAAAAGAAGGCTAAGTTGGAAAAGATACAATAGGTTAAGGAAACCAAATGGAACACTTCACAGACTGGAACCTCACAGAAGGCAGGTTCGCAGGGTTTGAACCTCGCTGGAACAACAGGTCCGCGCAGATTTGGACGTCACCCTGGCGAATTTATATGACTGTTGGAGGTGCCCCCACGGTTACAGTGATGCTCCATAATGGTTAGGAAATGAATTTATGGGTTTATGGACTACCTTTGGATGTTGAGACTGTGCCATAAAGGATAGATTTACATTAATTGAAGCATTTTCATTCCCGTTGGAATATTCGTCACGACCGCCCCACTTAACTCCTTGATTGTGGCATTGGGACCACTTTTTGCTACCCGTGATTGACTGAGATAAGATGATAATTGTCCAAGTGTCGATCTATGTTGCTCGTCGTTATTTGAAACAATACCTCGCCTATCCATTTGTCTACCCCGCATGTCTGTTAAAATCTAGAATGTCGGGTGAACCCAACGAGTTGGAGAAGTCTGTCGAGGAATTTCTTAGGAAACTCATGGCTGAAAGACCTGTATCTGAAGGTATTTATGCCTCGTCGAATAGGAGACTGCGGGCTTCCCCTTCGACCAGACGTCATTCCACCCGCATCAACCCCGTAACTGAAGAGAGAAGTAAGCACCACAGTGATCTGGCTTATGCAAACCAGATCTCTTCGATCCTTCCTGAATATATTTTGCCTCTGGCTGGCGATGTTAATCGCGACAAATCCCTCTATATTTTGAGTACTCCGTGTTCACTGCGTACATTCTGAAAGGAATTCGCATAGTCGGGAGTCAGTTAGAACAGATCCTGTTGTTGAAGAACGACTTCAACTTTGGAGACAGGAAGAACTACGCCATGTTATCTCCTCACCGTTATTTAACGAAGACAATCGAGAAGAAACCTTGCCTCGTCTCACATCCATGGATTAAAGGGTTGGCGCAGTCAACCGTATTGAGCGTAATGAAGATTCCCCATTTTGGATGCCACTAGGAGGTTAATGCTTGCGTTAAGCTCCTTCTATCATGCTATCATGGCGGATACCTATGGCTTGATAGAATAATTATTGTGGATCTGACGCTAATCCACCGGATTATAGGTTCAAGTTTGAAGGGTCCTGTCCCACAACAGTTCTATCCAGGGAAGACCTCAGACCATTCTTTAGCATAGTGCATCAAAGAATCTTATGGGGAGGTAGAAAGGTCGAAGCGATATTACAAGGTAGCCTCCATACAGGATGGCTCAATGTGCCTTGCTTGTCAAATCTTATATGGCAAGCTAGTGAGGAATAACTGCCCCATACAAGTCACTGGGTTCGTGGTGGACCTCGTAGGAAAGTGTGTGGAGGGCATGCAGATGAACTAGGCGAACTACCTCATCAACGAGCTAGAAAAGGATTTCCGTGAAGCCCGGGACTTAGGATATGATTTCCATTATAGATGGTTGATCATATTGATCACATTTGTGACTTGGAATATGCCTAAAGGAGTCACTTTCCAAAAGATTGAACCTACGGATCCCTTGGACGCTCATTTTTCCACCCTGTGGTATACCAACGACATGACAAAGTAGTGGTAGTCTAATGTCATGTTTCACAGATACTATCAGCAGTTAAAGGTCGTCATTGAATCATTCTTGCATATGACACGGCATACCCTCCATCAGTACCATCCCATAGTGAAGTTTTGCACTGATCCCCACTTCATTTACATCACCGTGTGAATATATGAGCACCAGGAAGAATTGAAGTCATACTACAAGCTAATAGATGAAGATATGGAGCATATTACAAAGGAATGGCTAGAAGAATTTCTTGTACCTATCGTCGATGCAGATTTATATGAAACTGACACAATAGGAAGCCCAATAGTTACATGAGTTGAACATGTCAAATAGTCTAGTGGAACGAAAAAGCACAAAAAGCAGGATAGGGTCCATGACATAGAGAGTGATGAAGAGGACAAAACTTCTTGAGATAACGGGTTTGGCTCGCCAGGAGGAGGATAAGAGGAAGAAAATAGACAGGGAGGAGGAGATGGAGGAGAATAAGATCAAGGAGGAGTTGAGGCTACACCACCTGAACATCCCCCTATTGGGACAGTGACACCACAAAAGAGGAAAGTTTCTTCGAAGAAACCCTCAGCAAGGAAGAAAATGCACGCCAATAAGCCACAGTTAGAAGCCACTCTCACTGATGATGACATTAGTTTGGTCCGCGGAGCTATGGAGGATGCCTCTGAAGACATGTTGTAGAGATATGAAGAGAAGAGGGTGGATTTATATGGAAGGATTGAGAGGAAGTTGAAGGAAGTGCACCAGGTTGTTCGCTTGGTCTGCGCAATGCCTACTGCGTCGTTCGCGCCTTCCTCATCACAGACCGTATAATTGGGGGACGAACTGGCCCAGTTAAGAAGACTTGTTGATGCAACAGAAGCTCGGTTCCAGAGATCTCAGCAAGAGAAGCAGAAGGCTACAGAATCCTTGCAAAAGGAGAAAGACCAATTCCTAGTACAATTACAAGCAGCGTGAGACAGTGTAGTTGCCCATGAAAGAGAGAAAGCAGAGCTTCAGGTGAAGATTCAGGAGGAAAAATCCCAACTACAAAAGGAAAAAGATCATTTTCTTGCAGATGAGGTTGTGGTCAGAGAATCATTAAGTAAATCATGTCACTCTATGTCAGGCTTGTCACAGAAGGAGCAGTAGCCTGTCGAAGCTCAAGTAGCGAAGCTCACAGAGACCCTTCAACAGTTTCAGGCTAGGATAACCGAAATGGAGGCCTAGATAGTACCGAGCATCCCACAAGAGGTGTGTTAATAGAGGGAGGATTCCACCAAAAATACAATAGAAAGTATCAAATCCCTCGCCTCGGTATGTAAAAAACTGGGTGACAGAAGTGCCCAGACATATGAATGCCTCTTTGAGGATCCAGAGTTAAAGAAGCTAGAGGCGTAGTTATAGGAGGTGCACCAACAAGAATTTGCATTGTATGCACAGATGAAGTTGCTCACAACAGTGGAAAGGATGAAGAGATCCTAGGATCAGCACACAGTACAACAACATATCACTACCCTCCAGGATAAGGTGATGGAAGTAACACAGAAGCTACAACCTATGCAGGATGAAACTTGCAAGGTGTTCGAGGAGATCAACAGCCAAGGTTCACAGTTAGATCAAGTAGTTGCAACAGTAGAAAAATGCTTGGAAGGGTCTGTTATAGAGCAGACAGTCCAAGAGCTCGCTGTGCAGGAGGCTCAAGCAAGGCACTAAGTCGAGGCAGCTCGAGTTAATATCGAGGCTTTTCAAGTAGCAATGTCCAGACCTGAGTGACTCAGGACAAGTCACAGGTGAGTGTTGGGGGTTTTTTGGCTCTTGACCAAGTTTTGGGAAAAATTTGGTCAGTTTTGGCCCACTTTTGGACTTCGACACGTTGGTCAAACAAGGAGCGCCCACGCGGAGCCGAGATCACGGATCTCACCTATTTTTTGGGCTATGTGGACCTAGTAAGGGGTCCTTTAGGGTTTTGTAACGAGTTTTTGGGTTGTTGGCCCATGGTTTTCAGAGAAGTTGGATAGAAGAGAAAGGAGTAGTATTCCCTTGCATGGCATATTCAGTGTTGTTGAATGTCTCAGGAGAATCTACAGCCAAGGATCTATGGGATAAGTTAGGGAATTTGTATCAATCAAAGTCCCTGGTAAACAAGTTTTTTCTTCGAAAGAAGTTGTATCATCTTAGGATGAAAGATGGAGATTCTATGACAGAACATCTAAATGACTTTAATACTCTGGTAAGTCAACTTGTCTCTGTTAATATTACGATTGCAGAAGAAGATAAGTGTATTACTCTGTTATGTTCTTTTCTAGACTCTTGGGATAATCTAGTTGTAGCAATTGGTAGTACCACTCAATCTACATTGAATTATGAGGATGTAGTTTCATCCTTATTATCTGAAGATATGAGGCAGAAAAGCATGGGTGGTCATGGCACAGATGATTTATTTGTAAGAGGTCATACCCAAGACAATAATCTTGGTAAGTATTCAATGGGGATATGTAAATCTACAGGTAGATCTAAGTCTCCAGAAAAATATCTGAGGAAATGTTGGAAGTGTGGTAAACCATGGAATTATATGAAAGATTTCAAGTCTAAGAAGGTTGGTAAACCAAAGGGATCTGATAGAACCTCTTCCACAGAGGCAAAAACCTCAATTGAAGGAGGTGATGTTTACCTGGAATCTATAGGTACACATGTAGACCGTGATGTATGGTTGATTGAATCAAGTGTGTCATATCATATGACTCCTCACAGGGAGTGGCTTTGTGAATATGGAAAATATGATGGTGGTGATATATTCCTAGGAGATGACTCGACAACGAAAATCATGGGACGTGGAAGGGTTAAGTTGTTGCTAAAAGATGGAAGGTTCAGAACTCTCCCTAGGGTTCTGCATATTCCAAAACTAGCCAGGAGCCTAATATTTGTAAGCAAGTTGGATGATGCAGGAGTGGATAATCTATTGGGAAAGGGAACTTGCAAGATGGTAGGAGGAGAAATGGTGTTGATGAGGGGATTTCGATGTGGAAATCTGTACAAGTTGTTGGGAAGCACTTATACTAATGGGTGTAACAATTTTGTCATCCTTGAGTAGAGAAATAAAAAAGACAAGACCAATATTGTCCCTGGAAAGAAGACCATGTTGTGGCATCAAAGACTAGGGCATATTGGAGAAAAGGGCCTTCAAACACTACACGGTAAAGGTATGGTTGAAGGTATGTCTAATTTCACTCTGGATTTTGATTTCTGTGAACATTGCATATATGGAAAACATAATCGAGTAAGATCCCCATCTGGTGCTATAAGAGAAAATGGGATCTTAGAGTTGATACACAGTGATGTGTTTGGACCTGTGCTTGCTCTATCACTAGGTAAATATGTATATTATGTTTCATTCATAGATGATTTCTCAAGGAACACATGGATTTATTTTCTTATAAATAAATATGAGGTATTTAATAAATTTAAAGAGTTTAAGGCTCTGGTAGAAAATCAGACAGAGAAGAAAATTAAGGTATTGAGGATAGATAATGGTGGATAATTCTGTGGAAATGAATTCGAAGAATTCTGTAAGAAGTTTGGTATAACAAGGTAGAAGACTACTCCATACACACCTTAGTAGAATGGAGTTGCAGAAAGGATGAACATGCCACTGATGGAAAAATCAAGGATCATGCTTAGTGGTGCCGAGTTAGGATAAGAATTATGGGAAGAGGTAGTGGGTACAACATATTACCTGGTCAATCAATCACCCTCATCAACGTTGGATGATAAAACTCCACACGAGGTATGGACGGGTAAGACACACTCTCTTGAACATCTCAGAGTGTTTGGTTTTGATGCTTATGTACATGTTCCAAAGGAATATAGGAGTAAGATGGATAATAAATATGAAAAGTGTATCTTTATGGGTTATAAAGATGGTGTGAAAGTTTATAAGCTTTGGAACCCATAAACTAAGAATATTTTTTACAGTCGGGATGTTTTTTTAGAGAGGTAAAATATGTGTCCAAACAGGAATTCCTACCAAGGCAAGATGAACCTGAGAAAATAGAGCTTGATTTGGATGATGCAAAATCTGAATCATCTGAAGAAGATGAAGAAAAATAAGAATAACCTCATACCAGTATTGAGGAGATCAGTGAGGGAAAGAATGCAACTAGAAAGGTATAGTCCACCTGATTTTCGTTCTAATTTTTCTTTATCTATTACTGATGATGATACCAGAACTTTTAGGGAAGCAGTGAATTTAGAGGATAGTAAACTATGGAAGAAGGCAATGGTTGAAGAAATGGATGCCTTGGATAAGAATGAGGCATGGGATATAGTTAAGTTTCCAATTGGAAGAAAATTTGTTGGTAGAAAATGGTTGTTTAAAAAGAAGTTTAATGCAGAAGGAAAAGTGGAGAAATACAAAGCTCGGTTAGTAGAAAAATTTTATTCCCGGGTAGAGGGAATTGACTTTGGTGAGATGTTTCTCTTGTTTCTAAGTTAACTTCTATTAGATTTCTTTTATCTATTGTTGCTTCTTTTAATATTGAAGTGGAATAGATGGATGTGAAGAGAACATTTCTACATGGGGATCTGGAAGAAGAAATATACATGAAGTGGCCAGAATTCTTTGTAGTGAAGTGAAAGAAAGAGTTGGTCTGTAAGCTAAAGAAGTTACTATATGGTCTGAAGCAATCACCTGGCATGTGGTACCAAAAGTTTGGCACATACATCCTTGGATTGGGATTTGTGAGAAGCATGGTTGATAACTATATATATTCCAAGCAGGTTGGTAATCACTTCATTTATGTAGTGTTGTATGTTGATGACATGTTGCTAGTAGGAAATAACATGGATGTTATCAAGGAGGTGAAATCGCAACTATCCTCCAAATTTGACATGAAGGATCTCGGTGCTGCTAACTTCATTATGGGATGGGAGATTAAAAGAGATCGTGCAAACAAGAAACTCTGGTTGAATTAGAGAAAATATGTTGAGACGATATTGGAGAGGTTTAATATGCATGGAAGTAAACCGGTCAAGGTTCCTATTCATATAGGTGTAAAGTTATCTGCAGATCAGTGTCCCAATACACAGGAAGAAGAAGAGGACATGTCCCATGTTCCATATGCCAGTGTAGTTGGTAGTTTGATGTATGAAATGGTCTGTACTAGACCGGACATTACACATGCAGTGGGAGTTTTGAGCAGGTATATGTCAAAACCAGGGAAGGAGCATTGGACAACAATAAAGAGGGTCTTCAGGTATCTTTGTGAAACTACTAGTTATGGATTGTGCTACCAAGGAAGACCAAGATTGGACATAGTGGTAAAAATACATGGCTTTATTGATGTGGACTGGGCTGGAGATTTGGATCACAGAAGATCTACAAGTGGGTATGTGTTTAACCTATTTGGAGGAGCAATCAGTTGAGTGAGAAAAAGACAGTCTATAGTGGCACTCTCAACTACAGAAGTTGAATACATGGGATCCACTCATGCAAGAAAGGAAGCAATATGGTTACAAAGATTGTGTTCAGGTATTGGGCTGGTACAACAAGCAGTGAGATTAGATTGTGATAGTCAGAGTGCAATATTCCTGGCAAAGAACCCATCTTATCATTCGAAGACAAAGCATATTGATGTTCATTATCACTTTGTAAGAGACATGGTTGAAGAAAAGAAGGTGTTGCTGGAAAAGGTTGACACTTTGAATAATGTTGCATATTCATTGACAAAGTCTGTGAGCATAGAAAAGTTCTCCTGGTGTACAGTAACAATGGGCATTGCTTCCCTAGATTGTTCAATATATAATCCTGTGGACCTCTGTATGCAAAGAAAACAACAAGTGGAAGAATGTTGGGTATGTGTTATATTCTTTGCATGTGTGTG